>MU281329.1:0-237070 GCA_022385595.1 Xylaria palmicola | reverse complement strand
TCTTCCCCCCCCCCCCCTCCCCCCCCCCCCCCCCGCCCCCCCGCGCCCCCCCCCCCCCCCCCCCCCCCCCCCCCCCCCCCCCCCCCCCCCCCCCAATATACCTAGGCACTCTTGCCCTAAGCCATCCTGCTGCTAGTAATATCCTCTTGGCGGCGGTGGTTGTTATCCTTGACTCAGTCATGGCTACGACGGCTGGAAGGGGCCGTGGAGGGCTCAAGTTCTTAGACTGCTAGGTGCTTGACATGACCATCATGCGCGCAACTGACAAAGCGCCACCTTCGCGATTGCCACATCGGTACAAGCTGTAGCATAATCGTTCTAAGGAGCCCCTTGAACGGCGGGAACACCTCGTGCCACATACCGTCCTCGAACGTAACGGTCTCCATGTTCAGGAAGAAGACGGGAAGAGTGTTGAACATGAAATTCAGGTTGACTTGCTTTTTCCCTGACGGCAAAGAGAAATGTATTAGAACCTCATAGACACGAAGCAAGTATGGCTAATCAGAACAACCCACCAGCTATCTCCGCAATGCGGAGTATATCGATCGGTTTTTCGGCGGTGCTGTACTTGGCGAGTGCGGCAATGGCCGGTGGCTCCGACTTAAGATGATTATGAAGAGGCTCTTTAAAGGAGTCCATAATCTCTAACAACTCTCTACTAGAGAATCTGAAGCCTTTGTCTTGCAAATACTTCTTCATACGGCTCATACCGCCGTAGAAGGCCTCGTGCTCGTGGATGGCGCCGTCCATCAGGCCTTGCTGACCAGCCGCCTTGTCGATGTTCGGGAAGAGTTCGGTCTCTTCGTATTGGTGATGAGTTACTACACAGTCAACCCAGGACAAGCAGTACCCAACAAAGTCGGATTTGTCGACATCAAGCCGCAGACGAGGGGCTTGCTGATAGATGCTATTGAAGCCGCGGATAAAAGCGTTATGGCTTAGAGCCATGTGCGAAGCTTCGATAGTGAAAGGATCATCCTAGCCAACCACAGCGCCATTAGTCGACCGTAAGGTTGGGCGGCGGGGGATGCCACACACCTTGCTAGTTTGGAACTTGGGAGTAGGTATCAATGGCAACGGTTGGTCCGTGTACATAGGAGGTGCGGTACTGTCCATAACTGATTTAGAATGATTGAATAGTTGAGATAAACTCGTCAATCTCAAGCTTGTAAATGATCACAGCTTCCCGAGGTATCACCGGGCACGGAAGAAACGATGGTGTTGTTCAGTTATCAGAGCGATGCACGGAAGAAGAGTTGGCAGCTAGTGGGGAAGAGGAGAGGGTGAGTCGTGCTAAACAAAGGAGCCAGGCAAGTGTATTGGAGTCTTAATTTAGAACGATCTGGCGCGACCCTAAGGTTGTATAGGTCAGGTTGTACTATGTATACATACAGTATAAATAATACGGTCACGTACTCTAATACTAAGGCACAATATGGTAGCCTGCATATAACGTACGTCTTCGCAAACGCACTGAAACCACCCGGACCAATCAATGAAATATCAGGCTGATGTGACCCTAACTAGGGATTACTTCTGTCTCATCCTGCCAACTAGCGACGACAAATCATAGCCGCTTCTGAACCAGGCTGAATACTACATTAGGTGTCGCGTCCAACATCCAACATGTATGTTGGGGGCGGATTTGGGGTATCAGCTCGCCCAAATTACCCAAAGTAGGTTGTGCATGCGTCTTTCTGTAACATCGCCCAATGCATACTGTCACATCGTACCGGAGTGGCTTGGGGCTCACTCGCGCCCAAGAACCCAACACGATGAAACGTTTCCAGCCAGCCCCATGACGGCCTTGCCAGTCTGCGGCCCCAATCCATATTCACATATGCGGCGTCGAAGTTGGTGAGACAGTCCTAGAACTCAGCGTGGAAGTTATGATGTACATACCAGTACATTATGGTTGGGGTACTGCATATCCCCAGCCTGATATCCAATTGTGCCAACGGGACACGAATTTCCACATATAACTGGTCATTTCTTTCCCACGGTTGAGGCTACACAACAAACATACATTTCTTGGTTTACGCAGTCAAAGTGAAGAACTCCCGGTAAAGCAGCGCAACCAGTCACCGTTACTATGGACCTAGCCAACACACCAGCTGGATCTCCGCCACCGGGAGAAGTGACGAATTTTGTAGACCCTCCGTCACGACAGGCCGTCATGATCGCTATCAGCACTGTTGCGATAGTCTGGACGGCTTCCTTCGTGTCTATCCGAGTTCACAGTAGCCTTCGCCTTACTCGGTCATTAGGGGTGGAAGACTGTGGGTTCTTGTCTTGTTTTACTGCTCATGTCACTCGTAAACATCCGAGGCTAGTTGGACTGACATCACGCAGGGCTTTGCTTGGTGGCCACAGTATTCTCGTTCGGATATATCGGTGTCATTCTATCTCGTAAGTTCTAATTGCACATTTGACTATCCATCAATGCACGTAGCTTACCATACGTCCTGGCCTCCTAGTGTCATATGTTTCAAGACACATTTGGGATGTTCCGGTTATCTGGTTCACCGAGAACTATTGGAAGGTCTGCGCCACACCTGGCCCGTCTGAAATGCGATGTGATTAACTAAATAAATATTGACTGTGATCTTTAGTATCGGTTTGCTGGAAACACGCTGCAGGCTTTGGCGTACTTCACATCGCGTCTGCCTATTCTCTTGCTTTACCTACGCCTCTTCGGGACTAAGCGATCATTTCGCGTCGCTGTTTTTATTGCCATCGCCGCAGCGGCTGGCTTCTACCTCACAAGCATCCCCCTCATCTCGTACTTCTGTACACCTTCCCCTGGTGGTGATTGGGGCTCTTTGGATGTATTTGCCAAATGCCAAAGGCTTTTGGACTGGGCTCTAGTACAAGGAAGTGGTGACATCGCTCTGAATGTCTATATCCTCGTCCTACCAATACCACCAATAGCGCGCTTACAAATGCCACTTAACAAGAAGTTAGGTGTTCTTGCGATCTTTCTCACAGGCCTGCTGTACGTTGCCTCCCTTCACCTACATCTCTGAATATATCTAAACAATTAGCAAACAGAGCTGTGATTTCCAGCGCTCTGGGACTTTATTATCGGTACCAGTTGAGCTTCACGCCCGATATAAACTGGAATGAGGGTAATTTTATATCTTTGTCGTAAGTAATACCCAAGCCCGGGCCCTCACAATCTGCTAACAGGTCGACCACAGGGTTGTTGAGATCAACATTGCCATTATCTGCAGCTGCATGCCCGCCGTAGCGTCCTTCGTGAAGCACGTACTGCGGGACTCGACTTTGCTGGTGTCACTTCGATACGTCCTCTCCCGATTCACCATTCACTCATCGGGCCAAAATAGTTCCGGCAAGGCGAAATACCTTGATCCAACCTCTTTGGTTCCAGACCATGGCCAACATGGACAGCACTTCTCCACGGAATATGTGGAGCTCACAGGGGGGGCTGGTCCCATTTGGGCAGGTAGTGACTCTGCCGCCGTTGCTGGTCGTCGCAACTGCGACTCTGACTGGTGTCAACCAGAGGGCATCAGGAAGACGGTCACAGTGGATGTGGTCTAACCAGGATAGGAAGCATTACTACTAAGTACCTAGGTACATAGGTAGCATCTGTTATAAAAGAAACATTCTCCCTCAGAGATTAATCATTAACTTACATCGTTGGCCTATTCCTGAACATATAAAATCCTTACCAAATAGTGCATGTGGACATACTGCCATGGCTTTCAACATTCTAATGCATGGAATTGATCTCTGGCACTCAAGTACTGGCACGCTCGTGGCCACCGTCTTCTGTCTTTGGCTTGGCTGGAGACTGTGGCGCTTCACCATACGTCCAACTCTATGGCCGGATGAGCCAAGGGTGTTACCCTACTGGTTTCCTTTCATAGGTAAGTTGGCCTACTCTGCCTGACTTTATTAGCACCCGAATAGAAGTTCTAGCGGCCGGATAATGATTTGCTGCGCCAGGTCACACATGGCATTTCATACGCAACCCTGAAACCTTGATTAATTACGGATTGTGAGTGTATTGCAAACACGCATAGTTTCAAGCCTACTGATGAGCTACATAGTACCTACTTCGGCAGCGACCAGCCTTTTTCAATTGTGGTGGCGGGGCGCAGGACTGTTATCATTCGCAATGTCCAGGACGTATCCGCTGTGTGGCGGAATACGGAGGCCTTGTCTATAGATGCGTTCGTTGTGGACACGTTAAGGGCATTCGGCATCAGCAATCCCACGCTGAAAAAGATATTCACTGACCCTCGCGACCTTATTCACGGAAAGGCACAGGCTAAGTCTTTATTGATCAATAAAAATCCACATAACAAGGTCTACATGGATCTGGAGCGCGATTGGTTCACCACAGGGCTCCTTGCGCCAGAAATTCTTCAGGGCCTAGAAAGGACATATCACAATCACCTTCGACAGTGTTTAGCCTGGCATAACGTATCTTCATTATTAGGGGTGCCTTCTGAATCTCCGCCCGGTACTTCTCACACCGTGTCTCTTGGTCGTTTTTGCCAGTATACAGTCTCATACTGCAGCACTCATACATTCTTTGGCGATAAACTTTTTGAGGTGGCACCTGAATTTTTGAAGCATTACCAAGAATTTGAGAAAGAGAGCTGGAAAATATTTTACCGCCTCCCGCCTTTCCTAGCCAGGAGCTCCCATCGGGCCAAAGACAGAGGAATAAACGGACTGGTGATTTATTTGAGTATACCTGAACAAGAAAGGTCCGATATGGACTGGATATTTCGGACAATCACCAGCGAGCTTGGGTACTTGGGGGTAGAAGCCCAAGATATTGCGGCGTTTGTAATGGTTCTCATTTGGGCGTAAGTTGCTGTTTCGACAATATTGACTTGTGCATACGGACGCTAAGAACTCCTTCAGCATCAACAACAATGCGCACAAGGTTGGGTTTTGGATTCTGGCACATTTGCTACACGATCCACCCTATCTGGCCCAGGTTCAGACGGAGGTTGAAGCAGCTTACGCCGTATCTGACAGAGAGCCGGATATGCGCGTTCTACTAAACGATTGCCCTCATCTCGACGCTGTCTGGTACGAGGTAATGAGACTTTACAACGCAACATCAGCAATCCGTCAGGCCAAGGCCCCGTGTATAATAGGGGGCAAGGCGATACGGGTGGGCGACCAGCTAGTCGCGCCATTCCGGCAATTTCATCTGAACTGCAGTATATTCGGTGATGATGCTGCTAACTTCCGGCCTCAGCGCTTCCTTGAAAACAAGGGTTTGCCTCGGAAGAAAGGCTATGCCCCATTCGGTGGCGGGTATACATACTGCCCTGGACGCTTGTTCGCGCAGCGAGAGATCTACCTATTTGTGGCCGAAACATTATGGAGATTCGATATGAAACCCGTGCCAGGGCCAGGCGGGCTGAAGATGCCCAACGTTGACGCGTCTACCCCGTCGGCTGCTGCTATGAGTCCCGAAAGAGATGTGGAGGTGATACTTCGGCCACGGGTCCATCCATCGGTGGCTGGCTCATAGCCTGCAGCATGCGGTTGCCTGCCAACGTAAATTAGGTACTTTACAGTGGCGTGGTAGTGGATCAGGCTGTCTGGCAGCACGTCGCTCTGTCGACAACCTAACTTCCTTAAGTCGTAGTTAAGTGCCTGCATGAAGGCAGACAATTATCACTATCTCCTATTGCAAGACGATTTGTTAAAACGCCGTGTTTCTAAGTACTTCTGACGTGCATTTGTGAATTTAGATCGTTAATTTTCAGGTACCCCCGCTGCACTGGAATCACCATCACAAAGAGCCACCACGCCCGCTCAGCTCTACCGCTACCATACAAACCTGGCCAGATGTGGAGGTGACATTGAAACCAACATGCATAATATTGCGACGTGACTTCGTTGGTCGGTTAATGTTGGATTTGGGGAACCGTGTGAGAAAAGATCATTGCTGTATTACAGAAATTAGGCGTTAGCACTCCCTAAGTCGGACCTCGTATCCAGATCATTTTCCCTTTGGAAATATGCATGGGCACCCCAGCTACGGGCTTTGACTCGCTAAAGGCACTCCAATTGTAACACCAGCTAACATCCTATACTTGGTCGTGTCGCAATATTGATAAGATCTGTCTCGTGTACTGCCAACAATCCATGACGCCTCGTCTAGTCAAATGCATTATCTAAGCTCCTCCTGCACACCCTCACAGTGTTTCCTCACTCCAACTATAGCCCCCGACCTAGACAAAGGGGTTAGATCATCGGCCCGACCCCCCACGTCATTCCTTATTCACCAAAATCTAAAGCACAATTGTAGAGGCTACCGCTCACAAGCCTCGATTCGCAGCAATCACCTGGAAACACTACACACCTCTCTCCTTCGTCTTCGCTGTCGGTCGAGATAGGCTGTGGGGTCCGCCCACTGTCTTTTGGCATCTCCTACATCATTTGCAGTCGGCATACCCCTGCTACATGCATCTGCCTTTTCAATCCTCACTCACCACTCGCGATCCAACAAGCTTCCGCACGTAGGCCTTCTGATTACGGCCATCTTATTGTCCCCTGGGCTCATGCTCATCCAGACCTTTGGTAGACAGAGACCACATCTCCGAATTATCTCAGTTTAGCCAGATCAAAGTGGCTCTACAGTAGCAAGCCATGACGGAGGCAGCTGATCCTCTCCCCGTCCCCGTGAACCCAGTCCCGCCGGAGCAGTCCGGTAGCAAGGGAATCAAATTCTGGCTCGTGTTTCTCGGCCTCTGCCTCGCGGGCTTCATAGCCTCTGTGGACAGTACCATCATTTTCACAGCACTTCCTACGATTTCCAACGACCTGAATGGCCAGGCGCAGTATGTCTGGCTAGGCAACGCCTATGTCTTCGCCTCTACTGCCATCCAACCGCTGTACGGTCAGCTTTCAAACATCTTTGGCCGGCGATACCCGATGATTGTCTCTGTGGTGCTCTTCACTTTGGGGAGTGGCCTTGCGGGCGGTGCACATACGTCAGCCATGTTTATTGGTGGTCGCCTAGTCCAGGGCCTGGGCGGCGGCGGCATGGTTATGTTGATAGACCTAATTGTCTGCGATCTTCTTCCTTTACGGGAGCGAAGCACATACCTCGGCAGCGTTCTTGGGGCATGTGCTGTGGGCACTCTTATTGGACCGGTCATCGGCGGTGCACTGGTCACCCGGACAAGCTGGCGATGGGCATTTTGGATCAACCTTCCCGTGTCCGCAGTCACTCTTGTGGTGTTGGTGGCTTTCCTGCGCGTCTCATGGAAAAGACCACCGTCTTGGAGACAATCTTTGTCCCGCATCGACTATGTGGGAAACTTTATTTTCGTCGGTTCTATCACCTCCATTTTGATTGCTCTTGTGCAAGGTGGTGTCGTGCATCCATGGGGCGCATGGCAGACCATCGTTCCGCTTGTCATCGGCTTCCTAGGCTGGGGTGTCTTCTTTGTTCAACAGAGTTTCTGCTTCGAACCTACAATGCCGCTGCGTCTTTTTGCCCACCGCACCTCTGCTACAGTCTATCTTCAAAACTTTATTGTTTCTATCCTTTTGGAATGGGCTATATATATTCTTCCTCTTTATTTCCAGTCCCAGCTTTCCGCCTCGGCTTTGGAATCCGGACTCGATATTCTGCCTATCAACGCTTTCCTGATACCTAGTGGTGCCGTTGCGGGAGCGCTTCTGACAAAGATCGGGCGTTACAAGCCGCTTCACTTGATAGGCTTTAGTGTTCTGTCAATATCGTGCGGCTTGTTTGCCACCATGTCTTCCACGACTAGCACTGTCGCGTGGGCTTGGTTTGAAATTCTCGCAGGTGTCGGCATTGGCTTCCCACTGACTACGCAACTACCCGCCATCCAGGCCGTGCTTCCCGAGTCTGATACAGCCATTTCTACCAGCACGTACTCCTTCATTCGTTCATTCGGTTTTGTCTGGGGCGCCACAATTCCGTCTATCGTGTTCAACAGCCGAGTTGACGCTTCGCTCTACCTCGTTGAAGACCCCACTATCAGGGATATGCTGGCCAACGGCGGTGCCTATAGCTATGCCCTCAGCGTACGACATCTCGCAGGGCAGGAATTGGCACAGACCCTTGAGATTTATAGGCAGGCCCTACGCACTGTTTGGCTGGTGGCTCTAGCATTCGCCTTGTTGGGCTTCTTCCTCGTTTTTCCCGAGGAGCATGTTGATATGCGAACTACCCTTGATACAGAGTTTGGCCTTGAGCAAAAAGAAAAGTCCGAAAACACGGTTGAGGTAGGGGGGTGAGGTGCAAGGGGTGGATGTAGCACGATATATTTAGGTTCTTACACAAACTAGACGTGGATATTGTAGAATTTGGCCGAAATATAGCAACATTTGTAATGGTAGTCAGTAAATCTAGGAAGTTTACCTTACAGTACGCAGTCTTCGAATGTTCTGACAGGATGGCGGCCCTGTAATCACCACGGCAACAGACTAAACGATGGAGCATGCTCTAAACAGAAACATCAGTGCTTCTGGACGTATATGAACCGTTCAAAGACAGCTGGTGCTTATCTGTACGCCCAGATCATAATGTATGGAGCTATTCCCCTATCTTAAACATAGGATTTATGTGGTGTAAACGCTTGCTACGTCACCATTAGCACTCCAATGAGATACCTACAAATAATGATAACACTCGCCTTACAGTCTAATCACCGCCGAAAATTTGAGGTTCCTACAGCCTAAAGCTATCCAGACCCCCGATCGGAACTTCGATATCTTCACTAGCTCACTGTCTTCTCTGAAGGCTGCTTGAATACTTGGGTAGTAGTAAGGGGCCGTTAGGCGGTAGGGGAGGCTATTGGAGGCTTCCGATAGGCTATACCGATCCACATCGGTTAGGGGTGGTCCATATGGTAAGGCTCTGAAGGAACTCGTCGGCGGTATACCGCTCGTTGGAACACAGAATCAACAATAGGGGTTAATTAAGGCACATGTACAATCATGTACAATCCATAAACAGTACATAAGAGTGAGCCAACAATATCCAGGAGTAAACCACATAGTAATACCAACTGCATATCCGAAGTGCTTCATCGGCTGTGAGCTGCCCTACCCGGAGCCCTGACAGTCGCATAGACCGGCTGTGGGTTACATACTATGCATCTGTGGCCATAACGGGAAGTTAGATCATAATCACAGCCGCAAGGAGAGCCAACATGCTCTTACAGTATTTAGAAACCCCGTGAACAAAATCCTTCTAATCCCGTGGAGCCAAGAGCAGGCTCTCGGGACAATAGTCAAATACGTCGTTCTAAGTACTGCAAGAAATCTGCAAATCCCGTGGAGCCAAGAGGTACAATAAAACCTAACAAGCATTAACAAGGCAGGCTCTCGGAACAATAGTCAGATGCGTCATCCTAAGTACAGCAAGAAATCTGCAAATCCCGTGGAGCTAAGAGGTACAATAAAACCTAACAAGCATTAACAAGGCAGGCTCTCGGGACAATGGTCAGATGCGTCGTCCTGAGTGCAGCAAGAAATATATTAGCTGCACAGAAGTATGCAGCCAGGGAGCGGGGAATACCGCCCGTGACATGCACCCCAACGGGTCCCCCCTAGGTAGGTTAGTTACGTAGGTATCCTGCTTTTATTCATTGTTAAGTCAACCCTATTATGCACATCAGCTCATGCACACCCACAGGGCCGTGCTGGGCCCCATGTACGTAGTAGCCACCCGTAGCAGGGTACTTTTGTATACCCAATGGAGATGCACGAGTTGCAGCCAACTGTCAACACCAAAGCATGGTAAAGTCAAACAGTCCTTATGTGTGGCATGATAATGGGTGGTAGGAAATATTTTTCATCGGCCCATCAACTTTTGGGTTTGCATACTTGCTTACGTTACTCATGCAATACGATCACATAATCACACATCATGAGTCCATGGAGATCAATTCGTCCATCAATATCCAGGCAGTTAGAGGGCCTGGCTCGCAGAGATGTCTTTCTGACCAGCTTTCTTTGGTTAACATCAAAGGGCCTAGGGAGCTCAATATCATAACCGTAGCTTGCGTACTGACGCTGCGAATCCTTGTGCCAAGATGCACAATACCAGGCTCACCGGATGGAAGATACTGAAGAAGAGACCTCGTAGCAGTAGCAGCGCGGCGCAACCTGCAAGCTGGTGTTTAATAGGTACTGAATTCTCACGACAAAAGAACATCAGACTTAGGCACATATATACTGAATCTTCTGCATAAAGGTCCAAATATCGTTCAATGAACAATCAGATAATTGCTAGCGACGCTTCATTGATTGTAATGGCATAGATTGGTTCCCAAATCGGCGTTGCCACATTGCGGTACTTATTTTGCACTCACCCCCGGATTTAGTGCTCTCAGCGGCCCCGGAGTGAGATACCGGTCGGTGGTGGTATCATGTGCCGGGGCTATTTCACCTTGCTAAGCTAATGCTGAACACAACGACACTGACAGAAGATTGATACGCAGGATTGAGTACCTAACCAAATGTAGTAACCTTCCAGCAAGTGCTTCTAGCACAGACTAAACAGACAGAAATAAAAAGAAATCTTACGTCGCGGTGCTCTGGATCCGGCCAGTCGGGCGCCTAACCCCGCTCGTCGGTGATGTACTCTATTACCCCATTGCGGATTATCTCAAAAGTTGAAATGCAGTGAGGCTCACGTGGTAGTTGACTCTAAGACCACCCCGAAATCGAATTCTTTGAATTTCTAATACAACATTCGATGACGCATCGAAGAATAAGTGACGTATTATAAGGTTTCGTGAACACTCCAGGCACCGTACCAACTGCGCTACGGGATAATCGTCGCTGGTCTTTTTCTTGTGTATTCTAGAAAGTGAATCACTCCGACTCACACGAGATCCTTGCGCAGGTATACCCCTCTTACGGGCCATTCATGGCCGGTCTCATCAATATCAACCCAGGCAATCTCCTTTCTGCAGTATACTTTATAGCCACGTCGTGAGTACCAGTCCTGGTTTGTAATCTGCACACTTTGTCAGTCAAACAGAAGTGGGCAAGATTTCTAGTCACCCACTGTCGGTATCGGCCTCTTCATGGCGATCCGTCGAGGACTGCCTGCTCGACATTCCTCGTTGGCAATAGTCTCCAGTGTAATAGCTTTGACGCCAAATTCTGCACTGGCTATTCTGAAAGTCAGTTAGCATGCCATATTCTCACCTGTACCGTGTCGCGCAACTCAAGTAACACACCTCTCGCAAGCCTGCAGCGCAACTCCGCCGAGCCCAAGGTTCTGTAACGCAGTTGAGATATAGAAATTCATGAGAGTTAGAACGCCATTAGTGAGGCTAGCCTCGAATACAGGGTCAGGCGTGACCGAATAGAGTGCGATATGCCCAACAGGGTGAAAGAAGGGGACTAGCGGATCGGATCTATGAGGTCGACCTAGTATCATTGTGCAAGAGTCTAGCAGAGCCTCAACTTCGTCGGAATGAGCTGCAAAGTGCCTCGCAAGCCGTGCAGGAGTCTCGGGATGGTTCGGATGAAGAACCTATCACCTGTTAGCCTTTTTGAGTCTGAATTATAAAGGGCATTTTCAAACGTAGTTTGGGGAATTTGGCGAAATCTTATACAGTAATGAAGCCAGGGATCCCCACGCCAGACTCATCTCTGAGCTTGACATATTTCTCCGCAGAGGTCATGAGACTGGAGTGCTTACTACCCAATAGAGGCCGATTTGTCCTTGTCTCTGAGGCTCTCTCCACTCGTCTACTTGCTCGACCTTCCACCCACACACAATCCGCTGTAGCTTCATACGGTCAACGTGCTCTTGTGAGTTTGGATCCCAAGGGATCAAGTATATCGGCGCGCCATCAAGGCCCGATTTCTGGACTTGATTATTGATTGGCATGATGAAGTTCGATGGCTGAGAGAATGATGAACAAGTAAGCCGCGGCCACCTCACGCAAGACCCAAGCATATATATAAATCATGTGATGGTATAATACCTCATGATCAGTACTCTCACAATACGTTTATATCACGTACACATTAGTGAGCACTAGGATTATGAGTCATGCCGAATTGTATTAAGTGGGACCCCGTACTTCGTGTCTGACCTTTGGATAATGTAGAAGACGGATCTTCAAAATATGGAGATCTTTATCATTCTGTAAGTTATAATTACTTCATAGTTATAGTTGCCTGATTGCCCTCGTCCCCGCTAAGGGTTGGGGTTTAGCAGTCTCTATGCGGCAGAACATGAGGCATGTACAGGAGTACCGCTGAGGGGTTGGTGGGCCTTGTATTAGTCACATACGCTAAAATGTTATTATTATATTTATATTATCTGAATACCCAGATTCCCCAAAGCTGCTCGAGAAAGGTAGGTGCCCATCCTCTAAGCACCGTTGAGCTCGTATTAATTAGAAGAGGTTGTGAATAAAGGGTAGTAAGTAGTCTAAAAGCCGATGATAACCCGAGGTTATCTTCATTATATATTAGTTCGCCAACACGAGTGACGATGCGCCCGTTACTCGGGTTATAATAAGAAAACCTCGTATCTTGCCGTAACTTGAAACACCATTATCGACTTCATATTAATAAAGTGGGTTATTTTGGTCTGGAGATGTATAGATGTATGTAAGAATGCTGATACTTTATATTCGAAATTATCTATATTCCTGCCCCCTTCGGGTAATATGCCTCTATTCACGCTTGCGCTTCCGGTCACGCTCCTCGCAAGACGAACAGCATTCTCTACGTTCAGGCTCCTCTCTACTAGTGGTGCCACTGGGACAATAACGCCCATACTGTAGATTTTGAATGGATGCACCGCACGGCTCAATTGACCAGTAGCTAGGCCTCAGACTTGTAAGGCACTGACGGCATTGAGGATTGTGTCGGACCATGACACACATGATTGGCTGGCGTCGAGAAGTGAGAACGGCGGGGATGGTTGGGATAGCCGTAGATGGCTGTTAGGAAACAGGGGGTCGAGATGAGCAAGTACTAGAGTAATGTTAGCAATAATGAACATGAATGATGCGGATAGTAATCGAATCACCCTTAAAGGCACCGATGTCCTGAATCTCGTTTATTGGATTGCTCAGAAGAACAGTTGAGCCCATGTAACAATGGCGGGTGTTCTTCTAGCGTCGGTACGGCGGTAGAGAAGGATGAAGCGTGTCAAACTCTGATGAACTATATCTCGATAAAGGCTGCTCGGAAACTATAAGGAGGATGAAGAAAGGGGAGTACCTAAGGTGATAAGAATAACGAGGCTTGGGGCGGTTGATATAGACCTCCGCACTCATCTCATACGAAATCGACCATGGTGGAACGTGCTGGTACACCTGTGTGCTCTACAGGCAAGGGTAGCTGCTCACAGCCCATGATCAGTTAATGCGTAGCATTATGATACCATGGTACCACGGGCGGGACTCATACTATGTAGGTGACCGCAAACGGTTGGATCACGACCCTTATGGTCACAGGCCCATCGTGTCAAACCGGAGTGATTCTGCATGTCTAATCTACCCGTGGCAAATATTTTCCGTTGTCTGTCGTTCAGTCTTCAACCCTTTCCCCGTTGAGGAACATTGACTCAAGAGGTAATATATGCTGTGGTACAGGTGAAGATTTGTTTGCTTCTTACATCTTGATTACACTTATGGGCGCAAGGGTAATATGAAGCTCGTAATGTCCCCAATGTTGGATAGGACAAGAATAGACCTCGGTCACCCTATATCTCAAGCCTCAGTAATATACGCTTCATTACCATCTCGCTGCGAGGTTCTCATACATCCGGAGGCAATAAATACGCGCCCAAATCACGATAGGGCAGACAGTTGACCTCTGATTTTATACCTGACGGCTACTTGTGACGTTGTAGGCCTCTTTGACAGTTATGATGCGCGAAATATCTCGAATGCTTTCTCTCTTTGGCAGACCGTTAATGTCGATACCTTAGCGCCTAATTCATCTACTGTGATATGATACCCCTATCTGATGGTAAAGAGCCGCTGCGGCATCACAGAGAACGGCCCAAAGTGCCATAGAAGGTCAAATGTTCACTTCGGTATAAAGGCGTCTGAATCAAAGCTTGAACTAAACTTGATCATCACCGCCAAATCAGTCGTCGAGGCCACCCCACTCGTCATTCTCCTCCTTTGCTTGCTGAGTGAGATCTGAATGCCCTTCCAGCTTTCTCTTTTTGCTACCAGTAATGGCTTCACGCTTATTGTTCTCCTTACGTCTCTCCCACGCACTCTTTGTGGTGATCTTGGCCGTATTACCACGTCGCGACTCGATTCCACGCTGCTTTAGCTTCTTCTTGTCTTCCTTGCTAATTTTAGGCAACGAATCAAGCAGCCATTTAGGCACACCCTCGTCACCAGCTTTGCCAGCTTGTTTCTCGCTCTGAGAGATGACGTTGGCGATACTCTTAAGGTATGCGACGTCATCGTTGGTGTACAACGTGCAAGCTATTCCCTGTTCGCCAGCTCGTCCTGTCCGCCCAACTCGATGCACATACGCGGCCGCGGACGTGGGAACATCGTAGTTGACAACCCCAGACACGCCTCTAAAGTCAAGACCTCGCATGAGGATGTCCGTTGTTACCAGA
Organism: Xylaria palmicola; assembly: GCA_022385595.1. Classification (NCBI taxonomy): domain Eukaryota; kingdom Fungi; phylum Ascomycota; class Sordariomycetes; order Xylariales; family Xylariaceae; genus Xylaria; species Xylaria palmicola. The sequence goes on along the minus strand of MU281329.1, from coordinate 222,465 downwards.
GCCCATATCTCTCCAGACCTAAATCTTCGCACAATATCCGAGCGAGCGGAATCAGAGAGGGACGAGTGAAGCGCGGCGATACGTGACGGTCCCCCAGCTTCGATGGGGAAGTCGAACTTTAACTCGTTATGTAGGGCTGTAGCACGTTCGATTGTCTGTGTAAAGACAAGGATCGGAAGATTCATGTGCGGTACCGAGGCACTCGAGGACTGAGGGTGCAGTACTTGGCGCAAGGCAAATAGCTTTCCCTGTTCATTTGCGCAGTAGACTAGCTTGTGGCTGATGCTCGGGACAGCTGTGTCTTTCAAGCCTACCACGAGGCGTACAAGGGGAACGGTATGGTCGCTGGAGTTTCTGGTACTCAGCTGACCCGATATTAGTTCCTCGATGTGTGCTCCCATAGTCGCAGAGAAGCACCTCAAGCGCAAAGAAGGGTTAACGCAGGCGGTCCATATTTGCAGTGTTTGTTCTAGAAATCGCTCTTCAAGAAGAACATCTCCCTCGTCGAGAATCAAAGATCGAACGGTCGGTAATTTCTTAGTCTTTAGAAAGTTCCCTAGCAACAAGGGCGTTGTTACCAGAATGTCGGCTTTTGTTAGAGGTTTCTCGTCATCGTTATCGTGCTCATCGGAATCGCTGGCGTTTGAACTGTCGTCGTCGTCGTCGTCGTCGTTGTCCAAGCTAGGTTCATGGGTATCGTCATTACTCTTTGTCAGGCCATCTGCTGGTATCTTCATTCCTTTCCTCATCATCACAACCTTAACACCTGTATTCTTTGTGAGTTTCCGTCCCTCGTTGGCTATCTGTTCGGCTAGCTCCCTTGTCGGGACCACAACGATTGTTTCCAGCACGCGATCCTTCGTAGTCTCAGCTCTTCGTCGTAGCACGTCATTAATAGCAGGAATCAGAAAGGCCAAGGTTTTTCCACTTCCAGTAGGGGCCACGGCAAGAAAATGAACGCCATCTTTGGGGTCTATACCCAGATCGGCGGCGGCTGCAGCGGGCACAGCCTTCTCGGGTCGAATCAGAAGGGGCAGCGACCCCAGTTGCACCTCTGTAGGTATCCGATACCCTTGGCTCGACAGATTATCCTCTAGCCGGGGTGACAGTTTCCAGGAAGTGCGAAGCTGCGTGAAAGAAACCAAGGGCTGAGGGAAGAGGACTTTCTTCGCATCCTTTGCTTTCACTTTCGACGCCTCTGCTTTCTTCTTCTTTGATTTTGTGACCTTCGCCCTCTTGTCATCGTGGTTTGACAGTAGCGTAAACTTAAGACGATGAGACCGCAAGACTTGTCGTACCTCGTCGTCGTCGAGAAGCGAAGGCTCGGGCTTGGGCTTCGCCTTGGGCGATTCTAGGGCTGCGGCTGATTGAGGGAGGGGCTTCGGTTCCTTGGACTCTTTAGGGGCAAAGAAGTCAAGCGCCGGGTCCGCAACATCATCGCGCCCTATTCCGAATTGTTCCTCGTCCTCTATTCTCTTCCGCTTCAGTCCCTTGTCGTGGTACAGCTGGGGATTTTGTACCTTCGGGGCAGGCTTGAATTCGAATGGCTTGCTAGAAGCCGACTTCTTGGCTCCGCGGGACAGAATCTTGAGGACATCCATGACGCGTGGTCGTATGATCCCCGGCACGGAGGTTGGAGTGTCCGGAGGGCCCTCGTTTCTGTTGCTGTTGGACGCTGGCAGCTTTCATCGCATCGTCGCGACAAAAAAATAGAGAGGTGCTAGCAGACGATAAGATAAGAAAACAGTGATGTCGCTAGGTACCTACCCCACTAAGTTCCAAAGTAAGGTTCTGTCTTTGACCTACCTATTAGGTACCTAGGCACAATAAATACAAGGTTACCCCGTTAACTGCATTTTCAGAAGGTCAGGATCTCTACAAGACGAAGCCTCTCATGGGAACTTCACAAATAACACATCATCTGAGGGCTGCCTACCTCTTACAGTGACCGGCCACAATGGTTGCAATTCAGATACTCTCAGATCTGCACCTCGAAAGCCCTAAAGCTTACGATCTTTTCGACATCCCCTCCAAAGCGCCGTATTTAGCACTTTTGGGGGATGTTGGCTATGCGAGCAGGCATCACAGCGAGTACTGTGATTTCTTGAAGAGACAGTTAGCCAAATTCCAAATTGTCTTTCTTGTGCTGGGAAACCATGAGCCGTGGGAATCGGACTGGGACAAGACCAGGCAACAGATGCGTGCTTTTGAGCAGACGATCCGGGACCAAAGGCCAGCGGCACGCACGGAGCCGAGCGGCGAGTTCGTGCTATTGGACCGCACGCGTTATGACATCCCAGCATCCGGAGCCGAAGGGGATACCGGGGTGGCGATTTTAGGCTCCACCCTGTTTTCCCGTGTCGCGCCCGACTCGGTGCAAGCCGTCAGTCTCGGCATACAGGACTTTTACAAGATCGACAACTGGGCGGTAGAAAGGCATAGTGCGCGGTTCGAGGAAGAGCTCTCATGGCTGAATAGTCAGGTCGATGCCCTCAGCAGGAAAGATAAGAAGATTGTTATTTTTACGCACTATAGCCCAACGGTGGACGATCGTGCTGTGGACTCCAAACATCGTAATAGCCCGATACAGCCGGGCTTTGTGACGGACCTCAGGACCGAGCTGTGCTGGAACAGTCAAAACGTTAAGCTCTGGGCTTTTGGTCATACGCATTTTAACTGTGACTTTATGGATGATCAGAAGCGAGTCCTAGCACACCAACGGGGCTATTATTTCAGACAAGCAAACGGTTTTGATGTCGGCAAAGTCATTGAGATTTGATACTGCTTGCGTCCCATGCTAATGAAAAGCAGTCACATACATATTGAGATACACTAGTAGCACTATTGTCGTCTTGAGATACAGAATGTCTCGAGGCGGTGTCGTCTTTTGGCTTGAACCCTACGATATGGCCTACGAGAAGACCGCTCGACAGGCGCTCGTTCCGACGTTGGCTTCGGGGTATGGGATCTATCGCTCGCCGCCGGCGGAGCAAAATCTACTCTGCCACTGTGCCCATCCAATTCGGTCGCCGGGCAACATCACCCAACCCGGGTACAACCCTAGTGACCCGATGATTTCTCATGCGTACAGATTCTAGATAGAAATCTTCGCCCTTTTAGTCAAGAATCCGAATGCGTCTAATGCACTTATCGCTCCTAGTCGCGACCCCGTGAAGTCAGCAAGAGAATATTTTATAGACAATGAGGTTGTCAATCGAGATGTATGGAATCACCCTGACTGAACGTCAGCGATCCTTGGTGCTGCTGGAGGGAAAAGTAGGGCAGACCGGGCAGGTATGAAGTGTGACAAAGGGCCCGATGGCTCTGAACTCAGTGTTGGAAACATACACCAGTGGAGCGAGACGCTTGGCGAGGCGAAGACAAGATCCTAGGAAGCGCCCAACAGCTAAACCAGAGTTGTAGCGTGACGATTCAAAGCGGAACAAGACACGGAGATAGGCAAACTTATAATTGCGTAGATATGATTCTATATCTAGCATGAGTGGGTTGAAATCATCAATTTTCTGATTAAATGCTGTATCTATCTACAATTTATCGATCTTGTTGGCGGCCTAGAATGCAAACAGCTCTTAGTCGGCGATGAGGGCGAAAGACGGCCCTAGGATAACGATGGCGATGGGTAAAAGTAGGTATCTTGAAGCACCTAGCAACGTCACCCTGGGGAGTTCCTGTCGGAGCCACGTACGCTAGTCTTCTGATGCAGGCTCGCCAAGATTCGCGACAAACGCCCGGCACTGGAGGTCGGGCCGAAATGCAGGCTTTAGGATTAAGATACTGCACTTTGCCGTCAACAAGGCGTTAGTCACAGAGCAGCTATTTAGAGCAACCTGCCAAGTCTCAGGGCACAGCTTGGCGGCGCTCGGTGAGGAGAAGCACTTGTTGGTTTCTGTCGAAGGAGAAACTGAGGGCCATGAGGTCATGAGGACCAGGACCGACCATTGGGTAAGGGACTGGTTGTACGCCAGCCTGGAAGACCCTAGATCCCCACCGTCGGCGGCTGCTCGCAGGTTCCCTTCCCACCTGTTGGCCCCAAATGCAGACACGGCGTACAGTCCTGGGAATACCCACGGCAACGCTAACAAGGCAAACCTTTGGTCAACTCAGTGAGCGCACAATGTAGGCGCCTGCCTATGTACTTAGCAACAATACACGGGTCGTCAAAAGCGACTGAAATTTTACCGAGGTCTTACGCACTGACTCTCCTTTCTCCACAGAGAGAAATTGATCTCAGGATCAGTCATGGCGAAGTATACAGACGATCAGGCAATCGATGAGCCGCTCGTAAAGTCACTGTCTCAACTACTCACGGATTGCGGAGCCAACCCCGTATTATGGGGTGATTACCTTCTCACCATATATGGTGTTCCCTCTATCGTTGGGGTAAGTAAACGTCAAAACACAATACCGAGTGAGGTGTTGACTGACGTACGCCCAAGGGTTTGGAGTTCATCGTGTCCGACGAAAAGCTCCCGGCGGCTGTGGCAGCCTTGAAGAGGACACGGCTGTCTCCATGCCAGGATCCCAGCGTCTGTCCCATTTCTGGGGATGCTGATCTGCGGCACATCCCAGCATTCCATATGCATATTGGCACGTCACGACCGGTCGTCTATGTCTCCCTCTGGCGGCACTCGGAAATCCTGGGTTTCTCGCCAGACGTCAATGTCCGGAAAGAAGGTCTGGTCCTTGAAGGCCATGCTCTGGGCTCTTACGTTCTGGCCTCCGATACCACTTGTCTCCCGGGGCCGCGAGCCGGTCGTGGCCATGGTGCTCTTTCGACAGGCGGCGGCCAGGTGATAGTGCCTAGTGCACATACGATGCTCGAGGCGTACATTCGTCTCTCAGCGGCGTATCGCCATTCCCACGGGGCTTTCTACATGAGCATGATAATATATGTTGAAGAATATATTGACGCCGATGGATTTCTTGATGATACTCTGCTGTCGGAACCCGGTCGCACCTTTTGGCAGGGTTGGAAGAAAGCCGAGCTCTCTATTTGGGAGCTCTGCAGGCAATTCGAGGCAAATCTCCATGTCCGGGGGGTCTCGACTATGGAAGCACATTGAGCTCGGCATAGCGTAGGTAGTACCTAACTCAGTTAGTCTATGGGGCATTCTAGCTTTCTAGAACCGCGTAGTTTACGTTCTGAGGCGAGAGCAGCGAATACACTGGTGGACGGACTTGAACGCCGGTTTCTTGAACCCAGAAGGATTTGGTAAGGAGATACTTAGGTACCTCTTGCCTAGTGCTAGTCGCTATCTGATTTATGCAATAGCTGCCCATCGTATCCTTATATCAGGTAAGAAGCTGTGACAGCCTGAGGGGTGGGACACCCTGTGGGCCTAGGTACTTATCTAGCGCAGGCAGACCTAGCTTTCGTCACATCAGCTCCACCTGCATACTTATGTAATACTGTCATACCTAAGCTGTTACCTGCCTACCACCGGTAAAGTTTACAGCTCTGGTTCACCACAGCAACTGCAAATCACCACCAACCTCTGCGAACCTTACCCAGCTACACCTGCGGGACGTCTACGATCTACCCAAAACCCATACACCCCCTCTACGAAGCCCCGAGAGCCCCCGATAGCCCGACATACGGCGACCCCATACGCTGAGCCGACATCCCTCCTACTGCCAAGATGGACCGGTTGAACCGCATGCTCGCGGGCGCCACAGGCATGGCTGGCCTCGGAGCAGCTTCAGGAACAGTACGCCATCTCCCGAAGCGCATTCCCCGTGCTGCAGCAGAAGATGCAGCGGTATCGCTTGTGGACTGTGAACCGGGCCGATGGACTGACGTGCAGCTGGGCTACAGGACAACCAGAACCTCATAGACAACTCCGAGACGGTGTATATCTCCTCCCTGGCGCTTCTCAAGATGCTACGACATGGCCGAGCCGGCGTGCCCATGGAGGTCATGGGCCTGATGCTGGGCGAGTTCGTCGATGACTTCACGGTCCGCGTGGTGGATGTTTTCGCCATGCCACAAAGCGGTACCGGTGTTAGTGTCGAGGCCGTCGATCCTGTCTTTCAGCAGAAAATGATGGACATGTTAACACAGACCGGAAGGTAAGAGAGCGCCCTACCCTCCAACCAACAGGTTGCCCCGCATTCTAACATGTCTATGTATCTGAAGGCCCGAATCGGTCGTCGGCTGGTACCACTCACATCCCGGCTTCGGCTGCTGGCTGTCCTCGGTTGATATCAACACCCAGCAGTCCTTCGAGCAGTTGACCCCCCGTGCCGTCGCCGTTGTTGTCGATCCCATACAGTCTGTCAAGGGGAAAGTTGTGATCGATGCATTCCGACTCATCAACCCACAGTCTCTGATGCTTGGTCAGGAGCCGAGACAGAGCACATCCAACCTTGGCCACCTCAACAAGCCTTCCATACAGGCTCTTATCCACGGCCTCAACAGGCACTACTATTCAATTGGCATCAATTATCGCAAAACTGCCTTGGAGGAGAACATGCTCATGAACCTGCACAAGCATGTCTGGACCGAGGCTCTGCAGATGGAGGACTTCCGACACGAGGGCGAGCGCAACAAGGATCGTTTCCAGAGACTAGTCACGCTTGCCGAGGGCTACGAGAAGAGAGTCAAGGAGGAGACTGAGTTGACTAAGGATCAGCTCAAGACTCGCTACGTTGGCAAACTCGACCCGAAGAAGCACCTCGAGGATGTCGGTCAGCAGCTGATCGAGGACAACATTGTATCCGTGTCCAGACAGATGATCGACAAGGAAGCTACAATGCCCAAAAAGGACGCCGCGTCGAATGGTCAAGCTAACGGCGACCACATGGACGAGGACGACGAGTTGTGAGGTACATAGCCCGAGATAATCACATGACACACTTGGGCCAGTGATTCTGTAACATAGGCGTTGGAACGGGCTAGCGGAATCTGGTCTTAGGGGCAATCATGACTTCTTTTCAAGCTAAGTATACCACTCTTACTAATGTCCTACGACATGGACTTCAGTATGTTCAGGTAATTCAGTTGTGATGTTTGACTCGGACTATAAGCAAGCGAAGCTAGCATCGCCGAGTGCCGCCTCGTGGCTTTTGCGGCTGTCAGGATCATCGGTATAGGGCAGGTAATGTGTGACTATAACTCGTTCGTTGTGCGCAAAATGCACACAATGGAAATATCCACGTTGAATGCAGGACAACAAGACAATCAAACAACAGCATTGTCAAAGATGGACAAAGGAACGACTTGTACAAACACCACCATTACTGTCCTCTAGACACAGTTCGGGTTATAGGCTACATATAAATGACAATATCTTACATTAATAGAAGCAGGGCGTGCTTCGAGATTTTACCGTATGTCCCTTCACTAAAACAACTAACCATCAACCTTTTCTTTGCCTTCTAAGTCGAGATGTCTTTCTTTGGCTCTTGTTTTGACACTTGCTTTCAGAGTTGCTTCCCTTCCAAGCGCCCCAAGCCTGCCGATTCGGATCATCGGCCAGCCGATGCGTATCATCAACCTGCCAATACAAATCATCGAGCTGACCACTACAACGCACGCCTCCGGGCCAAACTCGGGTTAGCCCCACGAGATGCGGCGCCCTCACCACGCGGCATGCCGGCGACCACCGAACGCCAACCCCCGCGATATCCCGCTATCCAGAACACGACCCTGAAATTGGGGCCGGGCCAGCTCCAGCCGGAGCCAACACCCACGGGGATCAAGTTTCAGAGCCGGTTCTCTCCAGGCCCGAGAGACACGGATGTGCAGTGGTCCATCTCCAACATGGAGCTGGACGAGCTCAAGGAGGTGTTCAACCTCATCCACGACGCCCTCGGCCACGTGCCGTACGCCATCTGCGGCCTGGCCGCCCTGGTTGATCACAGGCTTGCCCGCCGCAAGATCAACAAGATCTCCATCATCTGCCCGCAGGAGTCCAAGGACAACGTGAAGAGCTGGGCGGCCACGCGGGGATACGTAGTGTACGGCGACTCCATCGGCCTGCCGACGAGCCGCGGCCTGGTCCGGCGGGTTCGAATCAAGTACGCGGAGCGCGGTTTCGAAGGGCTCGAGCGCGTGCGCTCGAGTCTCGGCGATGAAGCCGTCGTGCTGTCCCCCGCCAGCCAGCTCGATCTCGTCGCGCTGGCGTACCTCGATAGCCGGCGGCGCGGCGAGGAGCGGGCGCTCGCCACCGCGGGCACCGACCTGCTCTTCTGTCTCGAACGTGTCGCGACCCGTCGTATCCACCTCGATCCCCGGTTCCTGCCCACGTTCCTCGGCGAGGAGTTCTTCGGTGACTTCACGGCGCGGTTCCCGGGGGCGCGGTCGGAGATGGCGCGGGCCGGCATCGACATCAGCTCGGTGCTCGCGCGGCACAACGCCGCCACGGCGATCCGAGAGCACGACGAGGTCCTCGAGACATTCGGCGCGCCGCGCGGCAGTCAGCAACAGGCCTTCACGAATCACCAGGGCGCGGGGGGGCAGTCACGGGAGCCGGTCTCCCGCCTTCAGCCTCGACCCCAATCCCCCATGCGAAGATCCCGGTCGGGTTCTCATAAGAATAGCAGCACTACCAGCCTAGGAAAGAAGTCGGCCAGTTTGAAGAGCGGGAAGAAGTCGTTGGGCCTGAGTAGCCTCGGACGTAGCCTTACGTCGCCTTTCAGGCGGAATTGAGCCCGCCATCACCCAAAAACGCACAACACACACACACACACACACACACACACACACAACGTCTCTGGCTTCGTAGATGTAGTCACGCTTAGATGTAAACTGGCGTCACGGTGGGTTATAGCGCGCTGATATATATACGTAGTGCAATTATGCAGTACAACCCCTAGAATTCATGAGTGCGCGCGAGCGGTATAGTAGAAAGGCAGAGAAGTCAGTTTACGATCCCAGACATAATCATGTTGAGCTGTTGTTCTCAGCATCGGAGATGAAACATTTATTCATTTGTATATAATTGACAATATTATTATGACCGTGTCACTAAGGTGGCTTGTGTCCTTTCTCAGCATCCAATTCTTATCTCCAGCGGCCTCGCCCTGAAAAGCCACCCGATAGCTAGGTCTTGTGGCAGTGACCTTCGATATCTATCTTAAATCCGTGCTGATAAATAGCTAAACTATTGTTTCTACAGCATTCGACAAGTTACATTATTATTTCGTATGTTCATCGTGGAGTATGAAGAACTGGTGGTCCCTGTAATTCGCCTAAGTAAATTAAAGCCCGTACCACGCCTTCTCGTGAAAACGTAGCTTCGGCACAATCGACAAGCCAGCTCACCAAGTTGAAACTGGAACCAAGCACTATAGGCCCGATTGTTAGAATAAAACATTAAATTAATACAGGTCCACGGGTCCGCTAGTTATACTGTAGAAATACATGATGACTTGTGTCTGGGAAAGGGTATCAATGATAATGGTACCACCTCATGAGTTGTCGTCGCAGGGAACAAAAATCACCCCAACAGCCAAAATATCTGGCTCACTTATTGATACAAGCGTTCTGCTACCGTCTGTCGCCATCTGTGGGCTCGGTAAATTTAACGCTTTTCCTGCGTTCTCTTTCAAACCCCCCCACACCGGCTGCGAAGCTGCTGTTCCGCCCTGGGCTGGAGCTCAGTATGCCCATAAGACCGCCTGACTTTTCGTTCTTCTCGTGGCCAGTAGTGTTGAGAACTTCGCGGACGGTCTCTACTGCTCGGCTCTGTGGGATCTCGAGAGTGTCTCCCCTGACGCTCCCGACAGGTGTGGATACCATCGATGTGTCCTTGGGCAGCTTTGGTTTGTTGTCGGCCTTTTTGAGATCGGTGAGCACGCCGCGATACTGTTCTCGCACCGCTCGCCCTAGCTCTTCAGTTCTTGCTGTACTGCTTTCGTTCCGCCATCTCCCGGGAAGGCAAGCATGACCGCAGCCGTCAACAGGACAACAGCCATCACTATTTGTCTGCGGAGAGTCGTCCTCAAATAGCTCCTTTCTTGCAACTTCGGCGAGATCATTTGTTTCCGAAGATACGACGGGCGCGTGCCAGTCCTGAAGACAGTTGGCGTGACCACCGTGCGAACATCCCGGACAATACCACCAAGTGGATAGGATTGAGTCTTCCACTTGGGGTGAAACTGTGGCCATACCGATCTCAACAGGGAGCGACGTCGACTCCGAAGCCGCCTCGCGGTGCCCACATACCGCACATGGTGCCACAAGCGCACGACAGCGCTCACATCTCCAGATTTCTGCGCCCTCGGGCGAAGAGCGGCTGATCTCTCGAGGTTTATGGCATTGCGCACATGCGAATCCCCCCGCAACTCGTTCTTGAGCCGGACGGAAGATGGAACTGTAGTTCTCGCTCCAAATCTCAATGCCAGAAGGCCAACCACGGAGGCAGAGGTTCCGCAACAGGGCAGCCTCGACAAAAAGCTTCATATTCATGAGCCGGGAATGATGTTGCCGCAGCACGGCAGCAGCTTGGTGCGAGTCGAGTATCTCGTCCGGCACAAGAGGCTTTAGAAGTAAGATCATGGCAGAGGCGCTAAGGGCTGACCGTCTACACTCGAATGCAACGGCCTGTGCTAGAATGTCATAAGGTTTGATGGGTGAACGATTCGTCTCTGGGCCAACATCGGAGCTGGTTGGAAATGGATAAGGAGGGTCATCGTCCCAAGGCAAGAAATCAGTTTCCGTGATGGTCGGTGACGTATGGTCCTGTGGTCGAGAGGCACCTTGATTGAATCGGGATGCAGCACTATGGACTGTCGGCAATTGGGGCCTGGATATCATATGATGTTGAAGAGCTTCTACATCCATCAGGTCGCTCTCCATACTATCGCTAGTCGTCTGAGAGATCATGAAGTCCTCGGTTAGGCCGTCGGACTCCAACCTCGTGAGGGTTCGCCGCGGTGGCCAATCGTGGTGCACCGGTGATTCATCAATCTGTCGGCCACGTATTCGGCTCGCAAATTCAACTTCACTGCCTTCATTTGACTCCTTCCGCTCCAGTCGACCTGTCCTTTGCTGCATGCTCCCTTTGGAGGACCCAAGAAGGGAACCCTGTCGGCTAGTGTCCGAGAATGAGAACATTTGAGTAGAATTCTCATCCGAATCGAGTCTCACGACAGGTCGACGGCTGCTGTTAGGTGACCGCGGCTCCATAGGATCAATTCGTAACGGGTCTTTCTTCTTGGGTACATCGATGGCGACTGGTAAGGTTTCGGCAGACTCGATATCGTAGAAATCGTAGCCTTCCATACTCGACACTTGACTTTCTTGACTTACGGTGGACAATGTAGTAGAGTCAAGCCGCCGGCGGGGACTGGCTCTCCCCGAGTGAATGGCCGGCGGAAGGGAGAAACTCTCTACTTCAAAGACAGGGGTGAGGTGTCTCGCCGTGCCAGGTCCTTCAAATTCGGCTTGTTCGTCTTTAACTGGCCTTGCGAGGGGTGTCGGTACGTTAGACTCGCTGTCATTCTCTTCAATAAGGCGTAATCTCCCAGAGGTTGGCCGACTATCCACAGACGGCGCAGAAGTGGGTGGCCTTGGAGTTATTTCTCCCCTATCTTGAAGCCGAGAGGATGAGTTTACCCTCACAGATACGGATCTCGTGTCTTCCCCACTGTTTAATGAAATCGACTTTCTCCTTTCCGTGTTGGTTAGACGGCGCTCAAGATGATATCTTGATCTGCTTGTCAAAAGCAAGTTCATGGCGTATGATAATATCCGCCATGTTTGTGCCAGCCGAAATTGGCTTACCGTCTCAGCAGCTCGAGCATATTTACCGATGATACCCAAGATCCTCTCGTCGAGCGGCACAGCCCTTTCAGAGTTGGGAAGATCATTTTTAAGGATTTCAAGGTACTGCTGGGAGAGGAACTGGTACGTGCCAACTTTGCTAGAAGCCGGGACACGCCCAATAGCCATCACTTGTTGCGGTTTAAAGGGGATGGTGAGCTTGATTGCTTGTTCTAATGAGATGACTTGTTCTTCGAACCCGGGCCCCGAGGGAGGCGTGGTACTCAGTGATTGCGCCGATCGATGTCCGTTTTTACGCCTGCCCCCAATCCGGCGCTTCGGGCCCAGAAAGCTGCCAATTACGTCTTCTTCAGAGTCGCTACGGCTGACGCTGAGCAACTGGCCATTGGGACTGGAGCTATATGAAGAAGTTGGCAACAGGTCATGGGCTTCTACGGTTGCCCTAGGTCTTGACATCTGAGCTCTCTCCTCGAGGAACATGAGAACCTCCCCTCGAGGCGAAAAGTCGAGATTAGAAAGGGGTTGGCGGTCCATGACTTTGGGGGCAAAAGCGACATCGCATTGCGTAAAACCATCCTGGCCTACTGCCCATAGCAAATCCTGGTCATGCCAGAGGATAGCATTTGGTGAGGTCTCGAACATGTCAATCTCTTTGTAGGGCATCGTTGGACGCGCAAGGTCCCAGATGTGTACGGCGCTCATGCCGTTCTTCAGATTGGTGCCCTCATCGTAGGCCACGGCGACCTGGGCAGCACGGCGTCCCTGAGCAGTGGCAGACCACAGTCCGGGCCGCCACGAGATGCATGTCACTGGCGCCGGCGCATTGATGGTCCATTTGGCCTTCTGCCGCTTCTCAGCGTTCTTAGATAGATCCCAGACGTAGCACTTCCCGTCGAACCCGGCGCTGATGATATGATCGCCGTCGGGGTGCCACGAAATGGAAGACACGCCCTTTTGGGGATCGTGGCCGTTGATTTTGAGCAGGGGCGTGGTGGACTTGCGCACATCCCACTTCAGGATGGCACCTGATTCAGTTCCACAGGCGAACATCATGCCGTCCTTGGGTGCCCACTGAAGGTCGCGGACGGCGTCGGAATTGCCCCAGAGGGCCTGGAACATGCGGAATGCCGGGCCATTGCGGCCGGCGGTGGGCGTCCTCACATCGAAACAGCGTACTATGCCGTCCTGGTCGCCCGACAGCATCCAGGTGCCCCTGTGCGGGTTGAAGTCGAGCTTGTTGATCTGGCGCGAGCCTTCCGAGGACTGCACGAACTCCAAGCCCAGGCCCGAGGACAAGCGGTTGACATCGTACATGAAGATCTTGCCGTTGGCGCACGCAGTGAAGACGGTGGGCTCGGCGCCATGGTTGGTGGCGATCTTGGCATCCTTGATGGACAGCTGCTCGGCGGCGGCGCTGCCCGCGCTGCCCTTGTTCGCAAAATGGGAGGTGATGCTGGCGCGCACATCGGCGCCTTCCTTGATGTCGACGCCGGCAACACGGATGATCTTGAGGATGTGCCGCCCGCCGAGAAGAGCCAGGCGGCCATCGTGCGATCGGTCGACGCAGGAGACGGGGACGGAGGAGGGGTAGACGGCGTTCTGCGAGGCGTTGGGGCGGTACGTCTGGGGGTTGGGGGAGCTGGTCGAGCCGAGGGCGTCGTTGGCGATGTCGGTGTTGGGGCGGCCGAGAAGCCGCTTGATGATCTTGCCTTGGTTATACATGACGATGACAGCGTCGATGGCACGGGTCGGCCGGTTGGGGACGTGGTCGAGACGGCGTCATGGTTCGATTGCGTTGCGCCTCGTCTACCTCGCTCGTCGAAGCTGTATTCAGCTTGACCTTCTCTCCTATTCTATGCTGACGAATGGTAGGCTTCAATCGCGCGCGAGCATTGTTGGCGACGTCGAGATTGTCGCATCGTGTTTGCCAGACACTGGAGTCGGGAGTCGAAGCCGTCACCATTTAGCACTCAGACTAGGAAGTACTTACCAACCTTAGGTACCTACCTCTAGGTCGTGCCCCACAGTTCGAATATGGGTACCTATAAGTACCAACTTAGTCGGCCGGTGACTATAGGTATAGGATGCGTTGGTTGGAAGTATACCTACCTCCACCCTTCACCCCACCCATGGTAATAGTGAAGGTACTCATAGAGATCAGGTGCTGACGACACCAACCTACAAGGTAGGAAGTAGGTACCTAACTTAGATGGGTAGGTATAACAAGTAGGTTGAGGCCAGTAGACGCCTACGAGGAACTGCAAATCTATATGGGACAAGGTATCTTAGGTAACTTAGATAGGTACTTAGGCATAAGTGCGCGCACCTACTTCACCCAGAGAAGCTGTTATCTCGGTTGTATAGATTTCTACTTGATTCGAAAGACCGTACCCGTGTGGTATTTTATGCCAGTTTCTACTCACTGATTTACCCGTGTTAACGTTAGCGCGAGTATATCCCACCTACCGGTTGCGGATAGCCTCTGGTGACCGAATTCAAGGATTTAAAGTTACACGTAGGTGTTGGGGTTGCTTCGGATGGAGTCCGGCCAAGATCCGGAGTCTCGTGCGGGACAACCCCGATCAAGCAGCGAGATCGGGCAATCTCCCCCGAAACGATGACCATATAAATATAGAAGCTGAGAATACACTTCCAAGTTAGTAAAGGGAAGAGGAGGAACAGCAGTCCGTGGGAAGGCGAACACAGAGCACACTGAAAGCCCCGCGCATGAAGCAGACGACTCCCATATAATATCTAATCCCGGCCCCGTCTCCTCCTTCGTCATGGCGCTCCCAAAGGTACCCCCCAGCGGCGTCTGGGCCCCCGCCATCACCTTCTTCGACCCCGAGACGGACAGGCTCCTCCCGGCGGACCAGGCGACGTACTACTCGTACCTGTCCAAGTCGGGGCTCGCCGGGCTCGTCATCCTCGGCACCAACGCTGAGACCTTCCTGCTGACGCGCGAGGAGCGCAAGCAGCTGGTGCGCATCGCGCGCGAGGCCTGCGGGCCGGGCTTCCCCATCATGGCGGGCGTGGGCGGCCACTCGACGCGCCAGGTGCTCGAGTTCGTCGCCGACGCCGCCGACGCCGGCGCCGACTACGCCCTGGTGCTGCCGCCGGCCTACTTCGCGGCGGCCACGACGCCCGCCGTCGTCGACGGCTTCTTCGCCGACGTCGCCGCCGCCAGCCCCCTGCCCCTCGTGCTGTACAACTTCCCGGGCGTCTGCAACGGCGTCGACCTCGACTCCGCCGCCGTCGTCCGCCTCGCTCGCCGCCACCCCAACATCGTCGGCGTCAAGCTCACCTGCGGCTCCGTCGCCAAGATCACCCGCATCGCCGCCGAGCTGCCGGCCGAGCGCTTCGCCACCTTTGGCGGCCAGTCCGACTTCCTGATCGGCGGCCTCAGCGTCGGCTCCGCCGGCTGCATCGCCGCCTTCGCCAACGTGTTCCCCCGGACCATCTCCCGGATCTACAGCCTCTATCGGGAGGGCAAGCACCAGGAGGCGCTGGCGCTACACCAGAAGGCCGCCCTGGCCGAGCAGCCCTGCAAGTCGGGCATCGCGGTGACCAAGTACGCCGCCGCCATCAACACGGCCAAGGCCGCGGGCATCGAGGGGGCCGAGGAAAAGCTGCGGCCCAGACGGCCGTACATCGAGCCGACCGACGCCGCCAAGCAGAACGTCGTCGCACAGATGGCCGAGCTAGCCAAGATCGAAGAGAGCCTTAGATAGAATTTGGAAAGAAACACACATCATTTGACCTATCAATTCCTCGTGGTGTGGGCTAGCTGCGTCAACCATGCCGGGATGCTTAAACTCTAGAAGAAGAAAACAAGGCGCTTATTAACATGAAAACGAAGTCCCCCTTTTTATTCCGGCCAATTCCCTCGGATAATTACGACCATGTAGGTATATAATGCTGCTGTTATTAGATCCCTGTGTCGTCACGATGCAATTACCATTCCTCGCGCGACCCAAAATCCCTACCCTTTCCAATACGAAATGCATAACTCCGAACAGCCTTTGTCGACCAATGTATGACGTCGCCAACCGCCTTCCTCGTAGAGGCGATGATGGCAAAAACGTCACAACCCGCGACGACGTCGCTGCCATCTGTCTATTCGCCGGTGCTGCTAGTCCCGCTAGCCGACTCGGCTGCCGTGTCCTCGGCGCTGGTCGCGTCAACGCGGCCGATTTCACCATCATATGCTGGTCCGTCCTCCGGCCAGCGCAGATAACCCTTCTCATCGGCTTCCTTGACCGCCTCGGCAAGCAGGTGACCCATGATCTGATAGCCTTCCTCGGTAGGGTGGGAGCCGTCGGGGCCGATGTCCTCGATCTGGGGCACGCCCGGGACGCCCTCGGAGGGGTGCAGCTCGGCCAGCACCACAGGCTTCCTCGCGTATTTCTTGAACACGTTGCGGAACTGCTGGTTGATGTCCAGGATCAGGGGCTCGCGGTC
Source organism: Xylaria palmicola (assembly GCA_022385595.1). Taxonomy (NCBI): domain Eukaryota; kingdom Fungi; phylum Ascomycota; class Sordariomycetes; order Xylariales; family Xylariaceae; genus Xylaria; species Xylaria palmicola. Next base: position 206,255 of record MU281329.1, on the reverse strand, counting down.
CGGCACCGTGTTCGTCAGCAGCGTGCTCAGTATGACGGTGGCGCGCGGCGACCCGCCCAGCAGGTAGTCGATGAACGCCTCCATCTGCTCGCCCGCGACGTCGATGTCCACCCGCTGGAGCACGTTGTTCGTGCCGACGTTGATGACGAAGACGTTCGGGCGCATCCCGGGCACGACGCGCGTCGCGTAGTCGTGTATCTGCGCGACCTTCTTCCCGCCGTAGGCCTCGTGGTCGTTGTCCGGCATGTCCCCGTACCGTTGCGATCCCACCATGTTGACGGGGACTCCCAGCCCTGCGAGCTCCTCACGCAGTGGTTTTCGAAAGCCGTTGTTGTCGGGGGACGTCTCGCCGCGGACTATGGACGCACCCAGGCACATGATCCGTAGCGGCGTGCCGTCCGCGATGCTGCTCGAGTTACTGGGCCGCCAGCTACCGGACTTTTGTGTTGTGCCCTTGTTATCGTCATCATTATCGTCGTCATCGCTGTCGTCCTCGTCATCTCCACGGCTATCCCCAGTGCTGCTGACACTCGTGGTGGCATTATTACTACCACTATGGGTGCCACTGTTACCACTTCCGTGACTGTTTTCATCGCTGCCGGCACTGCTTGTGCTATTTCCACTGCTTTGGTCATCTACCTCACTTCCATCACCACTGGCATCGTTGCTCCCACTGTTGCCGCCACTGTTGCTATCACTGTTGCTGTCATTATTGCCGCCACCAAGGCTGTCACCGATACTGTTGCTATTGCTGATGCTGGTGTGGCTGTGAGAGGGAGTGAGAATATGAGCAGCGCCAAGAGCTAGCTTTAGGTGTTAGTGAATAATTACCTACTGTGATGTATAGAGGTTAGGGAAGGGAACAAAGATGCTAGCTTTAAGTATACTTACCAATTAGAACAGCCGACGCGATTACCAGTATAGTTAATGCAATGATGGCGCGCTTTGTCCTTAAGAAAGCGAAACGACTGCGCCTCGGGGAGACCACTGGTTTTTCGAATTCGCTCGACATCGTCGACCACTTACTCCCAAGCAAGCAGGCGTAGTGAGGCTCGACAAAAAGAGCGGAAGTGGCATAACAGCCCCAAACGAACGAACGTAAAGGAGAAGGCCGAGATGAAACATTGATGAAGGCGAAATCCGGTGTAGATGAGTTATCCAGTATGCGGTGTCACGACTCGGTCTTTGCTGTTTTCGTCCGTTCACGGGATGATGACGTATGCAAGGATGCCAGACTCGCCATTGAAGGCGTCTACAGCCAATACCTACGCTGGGTACGACTTCCAAGCTGCCGCATCCTGTCCCGTAGCGGGTCGGCGGCGCTCGCTTTGAGGGTCGCCAAGCGCCTCCTAATCTTGATGGCTTGATTGCGGTGGGAATGGGAAATAGGCCTGGGCGGATCTGCGCCGAAGCCCTTCGGCACAAGTTTGCCGGTCTCCTTAGTTACTCCATGGGGAAGCGAAGATTACCTATGTCCATACAACGCCTGAGATCCCACAAGATAGGTAATCAGGGGTAGCACGGCAGAGCAGACCGGTGCCCCCATGCCGACGTATCCATCATGTCTGCATTTGACGAAAGATTACGTATATGCTGTGGCTTGAGAATGCTTGGCGATGCCACATCCACGCCGGAGCCCTTTGCCGCTTCGGTAGAGGGACGTCCATTTCAAATACATCTTCTCTTGGTTATTGCTCGTAGGGTCTACGTGTGTACGGTACTTAGTCTGGAGTGGGTAGGTATCGGGCATGGCTTAGGGTTAGATAATCAAAATCTATGATGCCAATTTAGTAGATCCACAGATCTTGAAGACGCGCAGGGGTAAGCAATCAACTTCTTCCTCTTAACCCATTAGCTTCAACCAACTTCCAAGGAAGCGGATACGTTTCTTACCAAATCATAGATTTTATAGGACGCTACGTAGTTCGTAGGTTACGTCCGTCGCCATGCGCTATAGTGGCATCTTATCAACAAATAAATATGACTTGGAGAAGAGGTATATTCAAGTCAAATCGGCTTCGTCATGTATTGGTATCTAAGCACGCGCGTGTCCGTCATTATGCCAGCCGAGTATTTTTTTTCATACCGAGAGATCCAACTCTGGATCTTCTCTAATAAGGTTCCTTATAGGCAGGAAGCACTTGTTATCCGCCCACTCGGCCGCCGTGTCATCGTGATGCTCGCTCCACCGGCGTATCTCATGCCAGCTCACCCAGTGCCAGCCCTCGCATTTGTTCGGTTCCATGGTCTGCGATGACCCGTCAGCGTGATCCCGGCCCCCTCATCTCTCTCGCTAGGCGCCACGGATGCCATGGCGGGAATTAGATAGATAGTCCACTCACCTGGAGCTGCGCATCGGCGTCCTGCATCACGCACCGCACGAATATGGTGATGTAGTGTTTCGAGGCGGCGTCGAACACGTCGTTGGTCACGGCGACGACCTCGACCGCCCTGACCCGCAACGCCGTCTCCTCGAGGGTCTCTCGCTCGGCGCACTCGAAGAAGGACTCGCCCATCTCGAGGTGTCCGCCGGGGAAAGCCCATGATCCTGCGATGGTTCTGTCGCGTCAGCTCACGAGTTCCCGGGGCTTATCTGCATGCCGCAGATCATGACCTGTCCGTTATAAAAAATCGCGCGGACGAGTGGAAGGATAAAGCTTATAGGAAGGACTATAATAAGAGAGGTAATGTAGTAAGCTGGAGCATGAGATGGTAAAGCTCACCGGCACCGTGACTCCCTGCCCTCTTCCCCAGGACCAGCTCTCCCTTGCCGTTGCCTACGATAACGGCGATGCCGACGCGGGGGTTGACCGAGACTGTAGCCATGACTGGATTGCTTGATTTAATGCCAAATTGTCGAGTTCGTAGCTGAACAGCGTGGGGATCGGCCACAGCATTGAGACAAGTCGGCATCACTTATAATCGGAGGGGAGCCGGCAGTGCTAGCCCCGGGTGTTCCCTAGGTAGCCCACGGCGGGGTCTGGTTGGACGAGCCCAGTCTGCCTCGGGCGTGTTAGTGAGGCTGTACAGGGCACAAGACGGAGTGTACCGGTGCTTGCAGCCCACCTTTTAAATAAACCTTATCCCTCTTCACAACATACCTTACCTCTTGGACCAATCGACCAATCGTGACTCTACTCGTTTCACGCACAAGCTGGATTTCAAAGTGTATATTGAGATACAATTGGCCTCACTAAATACTAGACATGCCAAAGATCTAGCATGGCCCCTTACATGTCTACTTGCCTTGCGCATGCAGCACCTCCGCCACCGAGAATTGATCCCCTGCGAATTGGCAAATCTGTTGTATACTGCCGTACCTAAGGTAGGTATGCTGTATACTGGCAAGGCTGAGTCTATGCTCTCATGCAAGTGAGACTCACAACTTGGACGGCGTCCCTTCTCTTGCCTTATTCGCCTCCCTCTCCTCTGCAAGGACTTCTTCCCTATCCCTCACCTCGACATTCCTGGGCCCGCCCTTGCCAAAGTGCACCAGCACCACCCTCTCCCAGTCACCGCCGCGACCGCTATCCCTGAGCTCCAGACCGGGCTTGTCCAGCGCCAGGATGGACCGCCTGTCGTCGTGCCGCAGGCCCAGCGTGGCAGGGCTGATCACCTTATCCGCCCAGGGGATCAGCGAGGTAGGGTGCGACGCGGCCTTTGCCCGGCTGGCCGTCGGCACGGCCCCCAGGAACGCGCGTAGCCCCGCCCGCTGTGCAGCGTAGTACGCCCTCGTCTGAGCTAGGTCGGCTGGCGCCGGCCGCCCCTCGAGGAACCGCGAGAGCAAATGCAGGAGGAAATACTGCGGCGGGAAGAGGATCACCTCGCCGCGGCCCTGCCTCGCGAGCCACGCCGGCGCGTCGTCGAAGTGCGCCGCTGTGATCTCGGCCCCGCCGTCCGGCGTCGGAATCAGCGCTTCGTGCCGCGCGGCCGACAGGACCGCGTCGTCCGTGCTCGTCTCCTCCAGCGGTAGCATGTAGATGTACATCTGCGTCGTGAAGCGCTTCGTCGCCATGCCCGCCGGTGTCAGCCATCGCGTGAACGGGATGAGGTTCTCTATAATTTTGCGTCGTCAGATTTTTGCGCCAGTCGTGTCAAACTTGCATCTTTCAAGTCATCACGCGATGCTGCTTGCCTGATGCACGCGTGAAAGAAGCATGCCCATTTTTCTCTGCTTACCTGTGTCGGCGACCCCGCCTACCGTCTCCAGCCACTTCCCGAAGGTGATCTCGTTCTCGTAAATGGCCTTCCGCGCCTTGTCGCGCTCCGACGTGGGTAAGTTCAGCAGGGGCCCATCTCTGCTCCCCTCCCGCGCAAGTAGAATCCCGCTCTCCTCAAACGTCTCCCGGATCGCGCCCAGTCTGTAAGCTAGGGAGTCCACGTGCCGCTTGAGGTCCCCGGATGGTGGTACCGCTCCGTCGTGGAACTCGGAGAGGTTCCCCCCGGGAAAGACGTGTGCCGACGCAAACGACGTCGAGGTCTTGACTCGATGGAGCAGCAGGACTTGGTTTGTCGGCGAGATCAGTATGATGCTCGAACTAGGGCGCGGCTCGGGAGGCGCTTTGTCCTTCTTCCCGGCTGCCGGCGCGGAGCTTGACGCTCGAGTCCTATTCGGCATTGCAGACGAAGTACGGACAAGGTTCGGTAATGTACTTGAACATACGACAGGATAGTTGCCTGTCCGCCTTCGTAGCTGTTTTTGACACGTTCGCGCCGTGTGATAGTAAACCAGACCGCTTGTCAACACCCGTTGCCAGCGTTTCCAGTAATCTAGATGACCCAAAGAGTGCGGCCGGACTGATGAACCTAACGATCGCATCTCCGGTGTATCATTCAATCAAATGGCCGGGGTTGTAGGGCTGTCGCCGAGATAGAGTGAGGGCGATGAGAACATGCCGAGGTTAGGCGAATGGCTGGTGCAAGGACTTGATCCACTTGACGCTAATCCTTGTAAGTGTTCATGAATCCTCGACCTGGGTTTCGACCAGACAAGTACTACTGAGACGACACCTAGCATTATCGTCAAGTCGTAACGTGTCGTTGCGCGACCGTAGGGCAAGGAACTGGATCAGCTCTTTACTCTATTATTATTGATAACAATTTATATCGTATTAATGATTACATCCCTTTCACCCCCATGACAACCCTATGAATGAGCAAACCCAACGAGATGCCGACGAAATGCTTCGCGCACAACATGCGATTCCTCAACACAGCCAGGATAAATAATACAAAAGCGCAGCACAGAGCGTCGCGCAGAGTTTCCGAGAACCAGGTATAAGTTAACTAAGACAAGGAACAGAGATCCTGCGATATCCGCACATCACATCACACCACAAGCCCTCCCTACAGGGGATCAAGCCGTATCACGCCCAATGCCGGCTTTATACGCCTTCAGAGCCCGATCCCGACTATCTTTATGTTTAACGATGGGCTCGGGATACCCCGCCTTCTTGGCCTGCGCCGCGGCGCCCCGCCCGTACGGGTCGTGGATGGCCTTGCCCTTCACGCCGCCGAGCTCGGGGACCCATGTGCGGATGTACTCGCCGTCGGGGTCGAACTTCTCGCTCTGGAGGAGCGGGTTGAAGATGCGGAAGTACGGCTGCGGGTCGACGCCGACGGACGCGCTGAAGCCCCAGCCGCCGTTGTTCGAGGCGAAGTCGCCGTCGACCAGGTGCTCCATGAAGAACCGCTCCCCCATGCGCCAGTCGATGAGCAGGTCCTTGCAGAGGAACGAGGCCACGATCATCCGGCAGCGGTTGTGCATGTATCCCATACTCCGCATCTGGCGCATGGCCGCGTCTACGATCGGGAAGCCGGTGCGCCCTTCGCACCAAGCCGCGAAATGTGACGTGTTGTACGACCATTCGATATTGGCGTACTCGGGTTTAAACGGCTTGTTCATACTGGCGATATTGTTAGCCGGTCCAATTCCAGCTTCCGTGTGGAACATAAGTAGTAACTAGGGTAGCCACATACCAGATATAAGGCCAGTTGACAAGAACGTGCTTATAAAAGTCCCTCCAGGCAACCTCGCTGATCCATGTCCGAATCCCTTCGTCGCCGGCATCGAGTTTCTTCGTCTTGTTCCTGTCTCTTGCGGTTCGGACGGCGGTCCTCGCACTCAGAGTTCCCGCTGCAAGATGAGCAGATATCGACGCCGTACCTCTCTGAGCAGGGAAATTCCGTCGCTTGGTATACTGACCAATTCTCTCTTCACAAAATTTATCTAGCCTGTCCATGGCTTCGTGCTGCCCCGCGGGCCACAGAGAACGGAATCGCTTAGCGTCGTCCTCGGACAGTCTCTTGTTATTCGGCGCATCAGGTATCTCGCAATCGAAAAGTGCGGCCAGCCTGTCTCGTGTGTCCGGCGGATTCCTTGACGGTGGTTCGAATAGATCGAGTAGTTCCGGGTTCTCATGTATATGGGCAACCCACTTTCGATACCACGGAGTGTATACGGCATACTGTTTCCCACTGCCCGAGGTGAGTGGCCCCGGCGGCACGACGCATGTATCGTGGAATACCTCCACTACAACACACCGAGTTAGCTGCATTCAATTCGAGAGCGATCTTGGTGTATTTGAGAAACATAGGGAAGGCTTCGAGGAACGCGATTCGAGCCGTAGTCACGAGACTCGAAGTCGCCAAGAGAAGAAATCCCCCACGTATACATACCGGCCAGTCCTCGCTCCGCGCACAGCCTCACCAACTTGGCCTCCCTCCGAAGCTCGTCGACTTCGTACTCGAGATTGGAGAAGAGGTGGCTTGCATCCCACTGTTCCATAAAGTCGACTATTCGGTTGGGGATTTCCTTCCGTTTGTCTACCGTCTCGATGTACAAAGGGATATCGAGGGCGGCCAGATCTCGCTTCAGGATATGAAGGGTGCGCATCATGAAATCCACACGCACTGGCGCAGTTAGATGGGCCTCGAAGTCTTGTGGACTGACCACGTATAGGCAGATCAAGGGAACCCCGGCGTCTCGGGCTTTCTCGCTGGCTTCCCACAGCGCGCGGTTGTCCGTGGTTCGCAAGTCCATCTTGAACCAATGCACCACGGCTGCCTTGACTTTTATCTTTTTCCGCGCTTCGCCAGTCTCCTGAAGGGCGGAGGTGAGCTGTTCAATGGGGCGAGGGATTTCATTATGGTTGTAGGCCTGGGCCCGCACGTTGCTCATCTCGTGCGGGTAGTATTTGCGGAGTACTATGCCATTCTCTTCGGCTTCGGCGAAGAAGGGATGCGGCTCGCGCAAAGGGTCAATCGTGTTGTTTGCTAGCTTCGACTTCTTCCTGTCCGGGGCATGGTTTGAGCCGCCGCCAGATTCGTCGTCGGACGCGGCCTCTCGCTTGACAGTTTTCCGTGGAGGCATGGCAGAGAGTGCAGAGAACTGCCACCAAAATAGTGCCTCGCCGGCCTTGCGCCCCGTTGTCGGGCGTTGTTGGGATGGCCGACGGGCGCAGACACGAAGAGGCAGTACAATGACACCCGCTAAGGGGAAACGCATATAGGCATGGAAGAGGAATAGATATAGCAGCGTAGCTATTCTGACAAAGTCGCAGAGGTTGGGAGGCTTGGGGATCAAAATACAACTGGAATCCATATACTAGTGCGCCCTTTGCTCGATGACGCATGAGACATCTTGTTCCGCTGATCGAGGCGCCTGGCTGACATCGACATTGACATCGACATCATTGGCCACGTAGCGCTAACGAGTGACAACAAGGGAAAAGAAGAAGAAATTGATCCAGTATTAAGTTTACATAGATGGTACCTATCTGATCCTAGATCGAAATATGCAATACAGAGCCTTTGCTTCTCAACCTCGAGATAATTTTGTATGAATGACGGCCCATTTGAAGTCGATTAACAAGACCCAAATACCTACTACCTCCACACTCGGTAGGTACCTTACGTCCTAATGTACCTGCTTTGCCGGCCCTAAGACCCCTAAGACGCGCCACTTTCAGCATTGGCTTAGCGTGGGCCTAGCCTAAGGAGACCCCAAGCTTGGTACCTGGTACTTAAGTACATATTACTTAGGCACCTCTATCTGGGAAGATCATTTGCATATGTTGTTCTCAACCATAAAAAACGTAGAGTAGCTGTAATACAAATGAACATTGACTGGAATCTCCTTTTTCGCATTAACTGCTTCTCTGTATTGTCTTTCAACTTCAACTATACGGTATACGGTGGCTCCTGTCCTCGCACAAATGGGATTCGATAGGTCATCAATTTTGGGAGTGCCCTCAAGCTAACCTGGCCAGCACCGACCTCCCCGTCCTCAAAAAAGAAGCAGTTTAACAGGGTCGCAAGTTGAACAGCATCCTGTACCAGGTCCATGCGCTTCTCCAGCGTTGTTCGAATGTGTTCTGGCATGCCGTTGAAAAGTTCCGTCCAAAAGCCCCTTTCCGCAACCTCAAATTCATCCGGCATCCAGAACTCCCCCCCGGTGTATTCGCCGGCAATGGTGTGAATGCGACCGAAACCGGCCCCGAATGGGAGTGGCTTGGAAAATTCCCAGTCAATGAGAGCAGTGACCTCGCATTTCTCGTCGATGAGCACATTCACATCGTTCAGGTCATAATGAGCAACCCACAATGGGAGCTGGGCAAGTTCGTCAAGCCTCTTGGAGAAGCCCTCGACAGTCGCTTTATAAGGGAGGATAGCTTCCAATGGCGACGCTAAAATGGCGTCGAGGTGCGGTCGAAGGTTGGTTTCGGCGGCTTCGTGACTGTTCTCGGCAAGAAAGCCTTGCGAAAAGACGCGGCCTAGTGATTTGCTGATGGCAATACGTCCTTCGGCTCCCTTCCCAGCGACTCCACGAAGCCAAATCTGGCCGGGCATACGGGTCATAGAGTATGCCCAGGCACCCGCGTTCTTTAACTCCTCATTATCGAGGGCTTCAATGTCCGGGACAAATGAGCCCAGCGCCCTCTTGCCGATCTTGAACGCCTCGACGTCGAGCGGCTCAGTGCGAAATTGCACTACTACCTCACGGCCGTCGGCGAGGGCAACGAAAAGGGTCCTACTAAACAATCCCTGTATAGGAGGCTTATCGATGCGCTTTGAAACACTGTTCAGATGCTCGACGACCAGCTTCTTCGCCCATTTGACCTGCTTCGTGGGGGTGTCGAGCAGCTTGGGCAAATCCTTGTCAGTAGCGACCATCGGCATTTTGTAGACGGTTTCGGGAGAATAGAAAAAAAGACAACTGAAGGCCAAGATTGTTGTGCCGTGTGTAAAGCCGCGGGTTCACATGTCCCTGCTCTCAAAATCGTTGTTCAGAAGGAATAATCAGCGGAATCGAGTGAAGGCGTGGTCAGCTTGTTATGGTAGGACGTTGGGAGGTGGTGTGATCTGTGTGTATTCATCAAGAGAGATACGATTCGCCAATAGGAGGTGTCTCTGAGACTTGGCAAACAGTATTTCGGGAGGACAGTATTTCCCACTCCGGTTGGACAAAACGTATGTTGGTCTGACATTGGTTCTTGAGACAATGTCCCCCATGCCTTCCTTACAATCGGCCAAAACCCTCCATCACAAGCACCGCGAAGGTGAACACTATTGGCAGACTCTTCTATATCAGGAGAATCCTCATTCAAACGCATAATCCTCCATATTCATCAATGCCAACGAGCAGAGAACCGTGATACGGGGGCACACGCTTTGGCCACTATCGGGGAGTACAAGCCGACAAAGTCGTACACCATCCGTCACTCAATTATTCGACTATGGTCGCCCTCAAGTAGCTTTCTGACACGTATTCGTTAACCGTAGTCAGTATACTAAATCAAGAGACAAATAGGGAGATTGTGTGCGTTTCTCTCTATAGAAGGGGACGTGGGAGAACTGATGTCGCACGCAAGTGAGGGACACTAGGGGGGGGAGGGGGCTACGTAATAAAAAGGGGGTTCTTTTGTAGTCAGTCCTACCAGTTGCGATGTTTTCATATAGCACACCGCCGCAGAGACCCAATTAGCACTCAGTTATACGAATAACAATGCCTTCTTCTTCGATCAGTTGATTCCCCATAAGTTTAATATATTCGGTCCATTTACTACCTTGGAATACGTGGTTAAAGCCCTCCTACAAGGACAGCGCACGCGAGGAGCACCGCGTGTCTGTTTCAATAGTAGTTGATGTTGCTAGCTCTCACCACTGATAGAGCAACTGGGGGGATATTAATGTTGTACATTGTATGATGGATAGATAGATAATACATGGCAACCATCATGAGGGGTAAGGGGCCAGACACTGTCCCCCGTACGTTCCCTACAGTTAGGCTCTAGGTTATGTTGGGTTGTGAGAAGGCAGAGGTCAGAGGGGCAGGCTATCATGGGGATGGCAGCTACAAACTTATACGACTTGTTAGTCCTCACTTCCCGTACAATTTTATATATTCCTTCTCTTGGCAATATTGCAAGTAAAGTAGGTCAACAGCAAAGCCACATAGGAATATAATAGGCATCAACGTGGGACAAGCGCTATTACCAGCACACGCGTCAACAGTGTTACGATACAGCGTCGGGACTACATGTTGTTACTCCCTTGCGTATATTACTACCCGATCGCGCAATAACGTGGAATAGGAAAGCATCTCGCCCAGTCAAGGGTTCTAATCATCGGTAAGATACTTGGTAAAAGAATCAGCAAAGACGTCTCGAATTTTTAATTCCATCAGAGCTCGCTGCCCCAGCTTCTATTCTGCTGTTCAGGTCTTGCTTCGATATTCAATACCATCAATTCTTGCTTAACGCTTGCATACGACCGTCACTTCTGCGTCCTCGAAGGCTCCAACGCCTCCTACCATATCCAATTCCCAAGCCGCCCACCACTATCCAACTCGATTTCCATCATGTCTCTTCCTGTCAACTCTCTCAACAATAAACACCTCCACGAAGGTCCCCTGCCTTCAGCTGTATACAACAAGCTTCCTCACATTGACGACATGGCAGATGCTGCAGCTAAGGATCCTAAGGCACATGCAATTCTCCTTGGCATTATCGCCGCTCAGGGACTTGCCGACAAGTTCTCCGTCCATCTTGTCCACAAGCACTTCGATCTCCCTGAAGGCCGAGTCATGGTGTACGAAACGGTTAACGGGAAAAGCCATGGAGACTTTATTCTGTGCAGCCCTCGAATTCCACAGAAGACCCCCGGCATGCGTGGCCTCTATTTTAAGGCAGCCCTCGATGGAAACATGATTGCCTACGAGTTCACCACCGATCCGGGAACCGACTTGTCGGCTCATGAGGACTTCGTTGCTAAGTTTGCGGCTGCTGTCCTAGAGCTCGGAGTCCAGGATGTATTTGCGCTAACGGCTGTCACCATTTGCCCGAAGGAGACGGTCTTTACTGAGTTTGAACTAGGCCAAGTACTCTCAACTGTATTAGTAACCGACAGCAGTTGGCTCCCGGCTCAGGATGTCGCGAAGGCTACGAATACAGACTGGCTCGCGACTACTGAATACGCCCAATACACAGACGGCCTGGTCCCCGGCATTGTCCAACTTAAGTGCACGGAAACTCGATCCAAACGCCACTACAATTTCACCTGTAGCCGGACAAGGAGTGGCCGTCATTTAGGTCACACTCCTACTCCTGTCGCCGGCGAACCGCCCCAGGATAATGTCCTTCACATCAACGGAGAGGTTCTCCAGGAAGGTACTGAGGGACATGCCATTATATCCTGTGCGCTTCGGATGATTGACGTTGCCTAACTTGTCTCCCCATAACTGATGAAGCACGGTCAGAGGGCTAGGGTGGAAACGTAGCGAATCTACCGAGAGGCAAACTGACGAGTATTTGTTATCATAACCAACACACAAAATCTATCACCGTTATCACTTTCCTTTAGATTAAATAGAAACGCTCTACCGCATATGTTTGCGACATGGAGTGGTTATGTTGCCTCGAAGCTGGAGTGCCGAAGTCTTCACTACAAGAAGTAGTACCCATCTCCGCTCAACAATGATCTGGCCTTTACTCGTTATGTATACTCGTACCGTGGCAGCCGCATAACACAATGCCTAGGTAACTACATATTAATTACGGCCCGGTGTCTATCCCAGAGCACCGCCTCACTCAATGGCTCAGCCTCTCGGATTCCCAGCATGACCACCAATCACGTTACCTCATTGCTGCCTACTTACCTATGTGCCTACCTGTATATTGCGGTACCCCCGATCGTCCTGCCTGATGTATAAGTCTTCGCAGCACCTGTTTAGAGGCAGCAGACGCTGAACGCGCCGTCATCATGTCGAACCCGCCGGCGTATGAGGAACCCATCCCCTACATCACCATCGACCTGGCCAAGCCGCCTCGAGAGCGATATCACGAGGTGGTTCGTGTCTTTGGAGCCCGCATGCGGTCTCTTACGGGGCTATGTGACAGTTTGCTGGCCACATTTATTACCTCTTCGTGGCTACGGTCTATAGTCATCTGGCTGTCCAGGCTATGCCTCCGCCGGGTCCACAACGAAGAGGAAAACGAGGAGGTCCAGGGCATCGCAGCCGCCTCGGGTGTGCCGCTGTACTTGCTTGTCGCCCTGAATAACCTCTTGGATTGCCTGTTAGGCTGTACGTCTGGTGCTGTGCCCGTATCGCTCGGTAAGACCACGCGCAGAGCGAGGCATGAGACGAACCCAGCCCCCACGAGGCTCTTGCACTTTAGAACTTTGGACTGGGGGATGGACAAGTTGCGAGATTTGCTTGTTGTTCTGGAGTTTATCGACTCGTCATCCGACAGCCCAGAACGGGTAATCGCAAGATCCATTACGTATGCTGGTTTTGTTGGCGCCTTGACAGCCATTAGGTATGTGTTGGTAGGCGGAATATTGGCTTCTCATCAGCAAGACTCACGCTTGCAGTAGACCCGGACTTTCCATTTCCCTGAATCATCGGCCCCGTCATGGCTGTCCTAGCCGCAGGCTTCGCTGGCACCAGCTTCTAGTGCTACTTGGAAAGCGTAAATCCATTGCATCGATTGTGCGGTCATGTATGCTGCATGCTGCACAGCCAATTGATGAAGCGGCAGAGGACGCTCGTAGCCCAACTTCACGACTTGCAAAGCAAGCTGTAACTCTGACCTCGATCCCAAGTGCTCCATGTTACTTAATGCTCTGCGACGGTCGCGAGGCTGCCATCATCGTCAAAGATTATAGTACTGGTACTGTCCGGTCAACGCGAGGCTTCATTACCTAGACAAACCATGATCCCGAGGATCATGAAAAAGCTAGAGTCGAAAAGCAAGATATATCTCGACAGGGACGCCGCGAGGTGTTCACATCGGTATTCGGCGTTGAGGACTGGATAGAGCAATCAGTTGACAGACTCCAATGCCTCGAGAATAAATGGAATCGCTTTGTGCTCCGATACCAGGCGAAAAATCCGATCTAATCCCAAGAAAGGCAGCCGAGCATCACGGAAAGAACACTGCAGAAGTCGGTTTCCGATTATCCCACATTCAATGAATGTAGCCATTTCGCAACAGTTCTGGATCCGGCGACAGGCCACATTCGGTGGTTGATAAAGGGCATGTTAGATGAAGCCCAAGAATAGCATTTATGAGGACATTCAGTCGAGGATTAGCATCCCTACGCACATCAGCCCTAACAACGTACAAATCACAGCAAATAAGCATGGTCAATCCCGATAGAATTGCCTCGTAGAGATGGACAAGTAGAGCGCACGATAAGGGCATCGCACGGTAAATTGATCTCGATCTAAATGTATGACCCGTATCTGTACCATGATGAACAGCTCGAGCATCACAGCTTTTTCGAGGCCACTACTCGATCTGCGGCACGGAGACTATCAAGGTAGCCTCAGACTCCTCGCCCATAGATTCACTCGGAGGTGGATGCGAGAAGACTTAGCCAGCCGGGGGAGGGTTTCGTCACCACCAAAAGGGACACAAAGCTCAAGCATCGGGTATTGGGTATGATTTCGCATTGTCATCGTATCCGGAGTCGCATTAGGACGGCCGTATTTCTTTATCGACTAAGCTGCAAATACCAAATGTCTTGCCATGTCGACCTAACCACGAATATCCCATGAACGCCGTTCCCTGAGCAGCAAGCGATTAGGAATTGGACAAGGCTGATTGTTCGTAGATTGACATACCACCAACAAGAAATGCTTTATCGGTTGGCGCTCCAGACGGACTTCAGGAGGCCATCCTTCTGGGTGATGCGGTTGAAGGCATCGTCGCTCTCGCCCTGTTCACAGCCGCCTTAGTATTTCGTCGTGTTGTGTGGGAAGCCAGTGGAAGAATTACCATGGCGCGTACGAATCCGCTCAGAGCATAGCTTTGGCATTGTTAGTTGACGAGCGACAAAATAAGCCAATGTTCCAGGTCCTCATACACATGGTTCTCGCCGGGGATCTGTCTTCCGTTGTCATCGAGCTTGGCGACCTTTATGGCTCGGTTAGTTATTGTCGGACTTGGGCCTGGTGGGTTGGGAGACGAACGCTGATCTGGACACTGGCGTGGTCGGTGGCCTTGATCACTGTATATCGGAGTTAGTGCTGTTTTTTTTCCTTCTCTCCGGGAGATCTCGCGAGTCCCAGAACGCCTTTTAAGCCGAACAAGGACGGAATAAAAGAGGACAGCAACATACGGCGGCCGGTCGCGCTGCACTTTCGCTGTAGAATTACGCCCGTCAGTGTCCGTGTCGCTGATGATGCACATGCACGAAATGGTGTGAGGGATGGCTGCATACTGGCACGTAAAGGTCGACAAGTTCTCCACGGTCGTTCTCCATTTTGGCGGTTGAGATGAGGCGGTGGGTGGTAGGTCGGAGGTGTGGTTGATGATGGGATATTGTCGCGGAGGAATTTCTGTAATTTTTGACCCAGGCAGGATAGTGGGAGGCATGTGGTGGGGTGGCCGACGGGTACCTTCGTATTCTTGGCTCGGCTAAGGTCACGTGCCTGGTCACCTGCTTTCGAGATCATTTCGCGTGTGTGCTCTGGCCTGTCGCGCGCCCTTTTCCCGTACAACAAGCCCCACCATCAACCCCCGGTACGTACCAGGTCGGGGGACCAATCACGGCCCCGCTTACCCTGGCATCAGACCAACTCGCCGACAGCTAACACCAGGTAAACATTCACATCACACAACAAGCTGGCGCCAACCTCCATCCATTGCTTGATTGATTCGGCTCTGCTCAACATCCATTCGATTTTGGATCGACTAGATCTTGGGCTCTTGGAACAAATGTAATATCTCATTGCAGTAAACCTGTTGATACGGCCTTTTTGTGGTTGCGCCTTGCGCGCAGCCTTCTTTTTGCGCCACCCTCTGGTCATGTCTTCAGCCGACGTCTTTATGTCTTCGCCGCTCCGCCGTCAAAACTTCGAACCGACTTCCGTGTCGTCGTCCTCGCCGTACCTCCCTTCGCTCGATGAGATATTCCGCAAGAGGAGCCCGAAGAAGCCGCCGCCGCCACCGCAAGCTGAAAGTCACGCCCGACTCAGTGTGGCGGATATCCTGCGAGAAGCCCCCGAAATCGACATAGACACCGAAACCATCACCAGCTCCCCTCCTTGTAGGACAAGGACACCAACTAAGAATCGTAGTCGGAAGAGCCATACGCATAGCCCACCCAATGGTCAATATTCGAACCAGCCAGCTGTTGCGATCGAGTCTCTATCCCCGAAGGATAAGCCGTGGCAGAAATTCAAGACCAACCCCTCTATCCAAGATGGCGACCAGTCTCAATCCCTCGCCAACCCCAAGGCTCCGATATTGAAAACGCGGCCCAGCAAGACCGACACCACTGTGTCTAGGCACTTTACTCCACGCGAAGGGAGCCTCCTTTCTACAATCGACTTGACAGGAGAGGGGAGCATGGTCAGCGGCAGTGCGCCCACTCGTGGAGGCCTTGAAGACACTACACAAGAATCTGCAGTTCCGCGACGAGGCGATTGGACCCCCCCGAGAGCTAATAACACAATTCCTCCCAGCTCCGGTTCTGATGCGCGAGAGCTGTTCTCATCCGCCGAGAAAGCGCCAACATCTAAAGATGTGTTTGAAACACTATACAACCAGTTTGGAAGGCAGGGCTCGACTCTAACGCCGGACCCATGTCCACCACCCCAGCCCCAGGCCGAGGTTCTACGGAAACGTAAGCAGATTGAGATGATACATATCGGTCAAGAGGTGAAAGATCAAGAAATGGAGTGTCGATTAGAGAACGGGCAGCGCCCATATGGCCAGAAGAAGCGGGACGAGCCTAAAGTCCCTGCGCCAAAGAAGAAAGCGAGGACGATCACTGAGCTGGCAACAGCTCCCTTTGCAAGGCCACTTGTGCCCGACTTTGAACTCGCCGGGCCTGTCACTGAGGAGTCAATGCTGGGCTATTTCGATTCCGATGGTGCTGTGAAGGCACTAGTTGAGCATCAATCAGCCGTCATGTCCCAGAGGAAACCCAAAGCTAAAGCGACGAAGCCACCACCCAAAACTAAACGCAAGAAAAAGGCAGGCACGCAAGCCAATCCGATCTTACTGTCTCCAAACTCCGCCTTGAAACAATCCTCTAACCAGGATTTTGTTTTTGGGACATCAAGCCAGCTCGTACAAGAGGAATCCCCAACCACATTGAGGGACCTTCAGTCTGCAATCCGTGCTTCTAATGCCCTGAACTCTGACCCTTTCGATGATGATGTGAACAGGCGTCTATGGCACGCTGGTGCGCGCGACGAAGATGGCGAATTGATGGGAATGGAAGTGATTGACCTCCAATACGGCCCTGCTCCTCCTGGGGAATCAAATTCGACTGCCACACCAGGTAGTCGAAGCTTTGTGGATATTCATGATATACTTGACTCGCCGGTACCTTTGGCTTCAATTCCCGCTGTGCTCTCGGAGCCTAGGAAAGAGAATGCCCACTTGTTCCCGTCGCAAAACGCGGGGCAGAGTTCCAGTTCAGTCGCCACACCATCAGGGCCAGAGAGCCTAGCAAATGCCAGCGTTATTGAGCCTCGCCCCAAATATGAATTATTCACAGACGCCCAACTTAGTAAACAAATTACTTCGTACGGTTTTAAGCCGGTAAAGAAGCGCGCTGCAATGATTGCATTGCTGGATCAATGCTGGACGAGCAAGCATCAAGGGAATCTAGGTGGCTTAGTCCGACCTCTGTCGGCCTCTGCTCGTAGCCCAACCTTAGCGCCACAGAAGTCTGCCGGTGACGAACCAGATTTACCCGCTACAAAGCCACGTGGACGTGGTCGGCCAAAGAAGAATGATGAGGCAATCACATCGGCTACTAAGTCGACTACTAAGAGGGCTGCGTCACCCAAGCCGAAGCCGAAACGGTCGCGCCGTGGTTCTGAAAAGGAGACGACGCCCGCCCCTACGACAGAGCCTAGTGCCGCCGCGCCGAGTCCCAAGCGCCCACGTGGGCGTCCAAGAAAGTCGAGTGCTACTTCGGTTGAAATCCCAGATTCAGAGAGCGGAACTCCATCCCCTGTGTCGTCGCCGGACCCGGTTTTCTCTTCGCCTCCTCCATTGGACCTCACGACATCAGACGAGGGGGACTTGTCTCTGACGTTGTCGCCGACTGACCAACAGACAGAGCTATTTAAACACATCACCAAGGCTGTGACTTCGGCACCCCGTTCACAGGACCCGTCGAAGCCGTCATGGTACGAGAAGATGCTGCTTTACGATCCTATTATCCTCGAAGAATTTGCTTCTTGGCTGAACCGTGGGGAGCTCACCCGCGTCGGGTATGATGGGGAGGTGTCCCCACCCGATGCGAAGAAATGGTGCGAGAGCAGGAGTGTCATTTGCCTCTGGCGACACAATATCCGCGGGAAGGAGCGAAAACGATACTGAATCACGATGTTACGAGCGGAATGTTAGAATTACTGTATTTATGGATACCCCTTTTCAATACAACACATTGGTAGATGTCAGTGAGGAGGTCATTGGTATTCAAGCTTGAATCCTCCTTCCTTCAAAACATTTTCTTAATTACTATCTCGGGGCACTACGTTATTAGGACAGCGCTTGCAGTCCCGTGGTCTAACTTACTGGGACAAACTTTAGGTGCCTAAAACAGCATTGGTGCAGCCGTCTGCCAGTGTATGCTTAATTGAGCAAGCTGGCGATGCTCATTCTCCCCGAATTCGTCTCTTTCGGCAGATCGTTGACACCTCTTTGCGAGGACCCGTTCAGCTGATTACTGGTACTTACCCTCTGCGGACTCTTGTTCGGTGAATCGCCGATACCTACACCCTCCGAGCATTTTCCGCCCTCGGATCCGGTCACTTGCCCGGAGAGGTTCGCCGGAGACTCACAGACGAGTCCGCCATTTTTTAGGCGTCGTGTCATCAACGCTCTTCTTTGGGCTTTGCATTTTGCCCTACAACCCGAGCAGCGGACGAAGCCCGGCGGCGCAGGCCGGCCGCACATCGAGCAGTCCCCCATCTCCTTGCGGCTCTCCCCTAGCTGCTTCTTGCGGTCTTTGCACTCTGGGCAGTAGAAGCCGGTCGAGGGGGCGCCGCAGAGGTCGCAGAGGGCCTCTCGCTTACATCTCTCCCGGTGCTCGTTGTAGCGTTGCCTGGCCTGCTCATATTGGTTAAGGCAGGCCGTGCACTTCAAGCCTGCCGCGGTGGGGACCTGGCGCGGCGCCGCCGCCTTGCCACAGAGGTAGCAGAGCCCGAGTTCCTTGTACCGGGTCCTCTGTTCTGCCCGTGCTGTTTTCCGCTTCCAGTAGTCCGCCAAGTGCGCGTCGCAGAGTCTGGCTTTAGTGACTGGGTCGTCGCATCCACCGACTCTGCATATAGGCGTTGCCAGATCGATGTTTTGTCGTGGTGCCATTGTCGGGATTTCTCGACGACAGGGAGAAAAGTTGCATAAAGACTTGCCCTATTCACGTTCACGGGTTTCCTCCTACTTTTTGTGCTCGCGTCGAAACGGAGAGCTTTATCTGACATGTGGCTTTGGCTCTACTGTACATAGCATTGTTGTTGCCTTTGTCGCGCCGGGACAAAGAGAATAAGCGAATATCATCCAGACATGATGAGCTCGTCAATGGAATCGTATGCTATTCTACCAATGGCAGCTCGAAATTAGTGTTTTGCTCCCTCCCTCCCTCCAGTTGCCAGTCTCTTGGTCTTATGCCGAAGGAGACATTTCAAAAAAGAAATAATCTGAGAGCTGCAGGATTCGAACCTGCGCGGTTTCCCACTGCGGATTTATGGTATGCCGGGATAGCCCAGCATTACCTAAACACAGCACCTTAACCACTCGGTCAAACTCCCACTCGATGGTTTGGTCATCTTGGAAGAAGCGGCTGATTATTGGTGAAAATGAGGGGGGGGAGTTGGAGCGCCCTGCTAGCTTGTAGTCTACGCTGCCAGTGCGAAGACAGTTGCTCAACAGCGCGTGAGCAGCTGTTAGTGGTAATTTAGGGCTGATAGCGAGGATAAGGTAGGCATCAGTGTATGGAGATACGACTCTGTCTATCTAGATCTCGAGATAGGTACTGTTTGCATCTTGAATATGTAGCCCCTATTCCCTTTTGCCACAACGAGGCACTACACCCTCTGATAACGTTATACAATTGCTCACCTATCCAAATTGCACCTTTTTTATACAATTATAAAATACAAAAAAAAACTAAAAGTGTATGTAGTACAACAGAACACTGTATTTGAACACATGTTGTTGCATCAGCCGTGAATCGAACACGGGGCCCATCGATGGCAACGATGGATTTTACCACTAAACCACTGATGCTAGTTTGGCTTAAGTGCACCAATTGATGGAAAGCATGCAATACAACTCCCATTATACACGAGACTGGTATTTTACAATGTTGCTCCATTAACTTAACCTTTTAAAGCTTGCCGAGTTAGTCGCGGCGCTTTCGTCGGTGACACAGTATAAACAACGGCATAGCGGGCCATATGTTATGCCAGAATACAGTACCTCAAGTCACCGCTGAAGATTTCGTGAGTGGCGAGCCGGTTCACACTTAGAGCTTCTGACTCGGTAGTCGAAGATAGGTGTTGATCAGATGACTAGTCAAGTGGACCATAGCTGGTAGGCTGATACCGAAAAGAGTAACTGATAGCTCGGCCCAGGTCCAATAGAAGATATCCAGACCGTAGTCTGTGACTTTCGCTTCAGCAAACACGTCCTTCATACCCAACAGATAACCAGATTCCACTCACATGTAATATCCGTCTCCAGTGCGGTGCTCTCTTTGAAAACGGTGATCAGGCGGCCGAGGGATGCAACCACCACGCTTCGGGAAAAATTAGCTTCGGAATCCTGAAACCCTTAGGCTTAATATTTACCTATAACCAAGCACGAAAATTAATATGATGGCAAATTTGCGCGACACGCTAGCGTGAAGACGCCAAATCTTAGGTATTGGTAGAATCAGAATAACCAGGTCGATTAATACACTAGGTACCGCACTTGCTAGATAAAGTGTATTCATCTGGCGGCAAGTTCCTGGAGTCCAGGGTATCCAGCTCTTTTTGATTGGATTACATAAGAAGATACCCGCGAGGATGAAGCCAGCCAGCCACACGATGTTGAGCGTGTGCACGGTAAGTATAACAACATTAAACCATTCTGTTTTTTGGGGACTAGGGAAGATTCGAGTAAGGAAGAACAAGGCGGATGCTTTGCTGAGCGCAAGAGTAATAGGGTACGTGAAGTATATCGCGTACACAAGCTTCAAGACCAGGATAAGTGACTGCTCTGACAGGGTCCAGACATGGCGGCCAAGCCCATTCTTAGCAAGCAGAATTGTTACTATGACTTGTCCAGTAAATGTTAACTAGTTTTTAATATTAGCTCAATTATAGTATCGAGATGGCACTAAAATGTACCGTGGCAGCCAAAGCAGCCCAATCATCCCACCAAACCCGATGAAACTGCCTTTCACGGGGCTCAAAGATAGCACGAGACCAGAGACGTAATGCGGTTGCCGTAATTGACGCAATGCTAAGAACTATGAAATAAACACGGAATGCTGGCTCGCGATTGTCGCTCTCGGAGACCGACTGGTGCTCTGAGAGATCAGTCATGTTGATAAAAAATAAGCTCATGCTGTGTGCGAGAGTGCAGAGCGAGAATGCGCAATCGAAACAGAAAACGGGATTCGTGAGGAGGAAATAGACCATACTCCTTAGTGCGATGGCCTACATAGTTTAGAGGATTGAGCTTGGAGGATTGAGTTGTGTTGCAATTGCAACGTCTTGAGGTTGAATACGTACAGCCTGCCGTTACATTTTGGGTTATTTTTGGAATCTTACCTCCACATATCCCTCGTTTACAACCAGTCAAAATCTACAGCCCTCTAACATGACCCTTGTCCGCTTTATCACAATGCCTTACCCCTCTTCCTTTCCCTTTCAACAATGTCAACAATGCCTCCCCTTGATTTCGTGAAAGGGGCCTTGTATTAAAGTAGGGTAGAGTGTCTCCCCTCCCCCCTCCCAACGGGCCATCTCGCTACGGGCCAGCGCACTGTACGTAATCCCCTATACAAACTTTAAAATCCTACTAAATCTATAATCACCTCCCAAAGCATAAGTCATCTATACAACTATGCATTGCAGGGGGTCTTGTCCTGTCGTTAGGTTAGGTACCGAGTGGAACTGTTGGATATAATGATATAAGGCCAGATACCTACAACATCAATATGAGGGTATCTAGGCGGAATAGATCCGCAAGGCCCAAAAGACCGAAAGCCTGCCGGCCACCCTCTCGGCCACCCGCCAGGCCAGCCGACCTAGCCAGCCAACCTACCTAGCCGGCCGCCCTCTCGGCCAGCCTCCCGGTCACTCTCGGCAACCCTTTTGGCCACCCCCTTGGCCACTCTCTTGGCCACCTTTCTGGCCAGCCGACCTACCGGCCCTGTTGTTGTATTCTAAGTCTCTCAAGTTGGCTGCTCGTACATTGCACTACGTACGGGTGGCTAGATAGGCCAGGTAGCCTACAGGCTCTGGAGACCCCATGGACCCCACAGGGCTCAATGGCTGGGACAGGTGGCTACTTAACGTTAAGTACTTACTAAGCCCCATCACAACTACTAACCCACGCAGCCCACCACCGAATACGTAGTTTACTCTTTATCCTACGACCAATATACGAATGATACCTTAACTGTGAGCCTTGCCTCGCTAAAATACGCCGCTCGTGATATTGCTTACAACATTAAAAGTAACAGCGCATAAGTGGCGGCTCTACAGCAACTCTAAAATTTCTAATAATAACGCTCATCGAATTTGAAACTCTTCGTAGCTAACCATGTCCCTTTCATTTAATGGCAATTCTTGCTTTATATACTTATTTATCACTCTTACAGCTTTCTTTTTTTTTTTCGGTCGCTGTTTGTTAATACAACTACGGGTTGGCTTATTAGCATTATAAACGTCCGCTATTTAAAATTTGTGTTATTTATCGCAACAACGCTATCGATGAATTATTCACATAATCAAGCAACGACCGGGTTAGTTTTCTTTTTGTTGGGCAATTGTGTCGATCTAATAAATATTAGGTTTCTGGCCGACAAGCCACTGCCCCCCGTCCCAGGTTATGAAAATGCTGGTGCTCCGGCGTATGGTATAAATGCTTAGTGATAGCTACGAGTTAGATTCCTCGCTAATCGACATACAACAGGCCTCGAAGAACGTCGGGACGGGCATCCTATATCTGGCGCAAAACTCCCCGCCCTATCAGTAGATATGCCTTTTGCCAGTTGGCAGTCATTGTGGGGGTGGTGGTGGTGGTGGGAGATTCTGGCTCTGGTCATTTGCATTGGAGCAACCGTAGGCCTGGTCGTGTTTCTCAAGTCCATCGACGGTATACCTCGGTAGCAATGGCTGCTTCCCATTCAGCCTAACTCGGTCATATCTATCTTAACAACCGTCAGTAAGACCGCAATGTTGGTGCCAGCAGCTTCTTGCCTGAGTCAACTGAAGTGGCATCACTTCTCCCGCCGACCACAAAGACTTACTGATCTCCAACTCTTTGACTCAGCCAGTAGAGGGCCTTGGGGCTCAGTTCTCTTTTTATTCCAACTGCCTAGATTATCTACGGCGTTCCTAAGCGTGGGATTTGCCGTGCTGACGATTGTGGCTCTCGGCATCGACCCATCAGCTCAACAAATATTAGCTTTCCCTGTCCATGAGGCGGAAATAACGACCAACCCGGTCGTAATGGGAAGGGCAGATGCATATACCTCGGGAAGCTACAGTCATACACTTCAATCCCAACGTAACACCCCCAGCCGACCCTAATTGCAGGCTATGGTTAACACTTATTAGACGACCCCAATGTGAAGCTCTTCACCTTCCAGTACGCCGTACTTGACGCACTCAGGGGCTCTACCATCGAATCATACTATACCTGTCCCAATAAGGCAACAAGATGCACATGGGGCGACCTTACGACATTAGGCGTCTGCAGTTCCTGGAACAAGGCTCAAGTTTCAAGCGACAGTTGCGAGATGATATCAGCCCAGACACCAGCCCAGACACCAGAGATGGATAATGCCACCTATGCCAACTGCAAGTACACATTGTCCAACCAAGACAGCGGCAATGCCGAGCTTGCCAGCGCTATTTATCCAACAAATCTCAACCTCACCTTTAGGGTTCCATCCTTGGATGTTAACTCCGGCAACAAAGTCTTTGAATCCGACTTCATCGCAGGACCGTACAAGTCGGAAACAGAATTTGGCGAGTTCTTCGCACTGAAAGCACCGGCAAATTTAACGTCATTCCAGTCCCAGGAAGACTTTAAAGCACCTGATGCCGAAGCCTTCTACGCTAGCTTTTGGTGGTGCTCGCAGACCTTGCAGGGGATAACAGCGGGATCACAAGGGGTTAACGTGGAAAACACGTCTTGGCAACGGCTTATACAGTCTGGAAACAGAACCGGCGCCGCCGGGGTGCCCTTTATTTATATTACGCAGCCGAGCGGTTTAAATTATACGATTGAAGCGGCGTCCTACGAATTGATTACTTCGTATATAAGCCAGCTACTACGGGTTGAGGCCTTCGACCAGTTCTCCGATCTAAGCGATGAAACGTATAATCCAGTTTTGGCCGTTGGTAGGCTCTTATACGAAACCCATCTTGCAAATATGACGGAGAATTTGTCTAGCACCTTGACAAATGTCATCCGCAGCACGAGTTTTAATGAGAATGCCAACGCCACTAATATTAACGGAAAGGCTTTCTTTAACGAGGGATACATACAAGTGCGATGGATTTGGCTGCTAGTGCCTCTCCTGGAGACCGCTTTAATTACACTCCTTCTCGGCCTTTCAATTTTTATTACGGTGAAAGAGCCGCTAATAAAAGATAATGTGCTCGCATATCTGTCGACTACGGTAGAAAACCGTACTAGAAGTGGATCCGAGTTACTTATGACACCGTGGACTACAGAACACACGTTAAATAACCAAGCTGAGGATATCATCGTCAAGTTGGAACCAGATAAGCAAGGACAATTAAGATTCTTTAAACAAAACACACGAGTTACGAATAAGTGACCACGTGTTATAACGTAGCTTGGAGGCTACTTGTATATAAACTACACTTTTTATTGAACACAAGGATGGAAAGGAGTTTGAACATGTTTTTAACGTTGGGAGCAATTATGAAAACTGGAAGACGGCAATCCAAGCGATAGAAGCAATATAGATGCTTTACCAATCTAGTATTTATAAAGGCGGGATCATGTTTCTTTTAAATTACCCCCCTCTAGTATTTTCTTTGGAGCCACCAAATCTATTATAAGTAGTTAGATTTGTGACTTATACTGTGTTCCGTCTGCTGCCCGTGTAGCAAGTTTATTACTTAAAAAAAAGAATGTAAAATAATAAGTAATAAAAATGGAAATTAACTTTGTGAATAATACGGTTAGCAATAGGCTATTGCACTATTTCTCAAGTAATGTTGCTAAATGAAAGCCATCCTAGTGTTGAGCAAGCCAAAATCTTTTCAAGGCGCAGCAATGAAATGCTTCTCTGTTTTTCTTGTAGTTGCCGGGGTTTCCCCTCTCTGAGACCGAGTTACTGATGGACCTGCCCTTAAGGTGATCCTGTCAAATCCACTACCTCAATTCTGCGCTTCTTGTTAATCGTCGAAGACGCCCAACCTACCATATTCTCAGCCTGGATCTCCATCTTCTTCATGTCTATCTTCTGTTGAAGCTGTCGGGCCTGGATCTCCATTTGCTTCAAAGTTATTCGCTGTTGCAGCTGTTGCGATTCTTTTTCTAGCTGCTTCAATTCTATTTCCTCGACTTCGATTACCTCGATGTTGTATTCTCTTCGGCCTTTGATCTCCTCTTTGATCTTGGGTTCAAGCTCTCTAGGCGGCAGAATACCTTGTGTTGAGAGCACGTCTGATGACCAGTTAGTGCATGTGCAGTGTGGCGTAATTCGACGACAGGTAGGAAAAAATGCGAGAGTCACAAACCTCTAGATCGGTAATAGAATTCGTATACTGCGAATGGTCGACAATCTCCATCGAGCATGTCATCACAGTACTCGATTTCCGGATTGTCAATTTTCTCCCCATCTTCCACCCTGTATGAGGTATTAGAGTGCTCTATGTGTATGATCACGTGTAGGCTCAGCTACGTACATTAGGCAGTGTGAGAAATTCCGGCCATTCATGGCGTCTTTGGTCATAATTGTATGGCATTCGACTCTGTCACAATCGAAATCTCTATCTTCTAGCAGCCTATGCTCTTCCATATGGTAGACGCTGACTTGGATGATACCTACTCTGCTGCTCTTTGTGTATCCTTTCGAGTCATTGGTGTCAACTATTTCAACGTCAGTAAAATGATTGGAAATGGACAGCAGCATGGTCCGTGCCTACCGCAAGCTAGGTCAGCGAAACGGAATCGCTGCGATACTTGTATTCGCTCGGTGCCCACCACTGCACTGTCGATGCTGTCCTCCCAGTAGTCCTCATACGCCGCGCCGGGCGGCTGATGGCGGAGTTTGAGCTCAACATCGTCGAATTCCACGCTGTACGCAATGTGGTGGCCCTCCTTGGGGCAATCTGGCGTCTTTATAAACTGGACGCACGGGTAGGTACCCGACTCAACTGCAATGCATTTGGCGACGTAGCCGTTCTCGATGGCGCAGGAACGATAGGGCTGAGTGAAGTCCCATTTTCTGCGCTTCCGTAATGGCGGTTGATGGATGTCATTAGCGCCCTGTGACACGTCATATTCTTTAAGGCGCTTGCCGGCTACTTCCACGTAGACCTCGAGGCCCGGGACCCTCTTGATGACTGCCATATCCAGATGTCGATTCTCCGGGATGGAGATAATTGAGGGCCTGGGAGATATGATGGGGCTCTACTCTAAGAGAGACGGGTAAGGGCGGGAGGTGTCTGTTGCTGCAGCAGGGACTTCCTGAGGATGAACTTCGGACAGTGTATCCTGTTTACTGTAGGCTCTCTTGAGGCTCAATGATGTGCTATTGAGTCATGAATTGAAACCAGACGTGCTTTATTGTCTCGATGCAACTTGAATCGTGAGCAAAGTTGATCTCATTGGGAGGGGATGAGCTGCTATCAAATGGTGCTTCGAGGGCCTGTGTGCATGTGTGAATGTAAGGTGGGTAGAAGGAAGGAATGAGAGATAAGAAAGGTGAGAGAGGGAAGGAGAGAGAAGTGATGAGAAGAGAGAATAAGCATAGAGTAGAGGGAATAAGCATAGGGTATGGGCCGCCACTGTACTTGTGTCGGTCGGTACTCATTCTTGATGTCCTGTTGTAACGATTGAGCCGGGGCGTCTTACCTATGGTGATAGTAGCTTGGTCATTTAACACCATTGGGAAAGTGCTGTCCAAGTTAACCAGTTTCTTAAGTCAAGTCAAGGACGTTGATATACCCGTACATGCTTGAACCTACGGATTTGTATTTGAGTCAGGGCAAGCTTCAACAGGATCTACAAGACGAAGGCCAATCTAGGGTTGCTGTAATATAAGGGCTCGAGATGAAGCCCATTCAACCACCGGCTATTCCGCGTTCGTCATGAGTTGTACTGCGAATCTAATACGGGCTATACATGTCGTAGCTAGCATCTTACAACACCTCACGAGCAGGTCAAGGAACCGATGTCTCCCATTTAATGCTTCATTATAATCATCTTCTCACTCAATCCATAGTGTTTGGACTGGGATATGATAATAGACGGTTATCTCCATGGCGTCGATCGCCGCTGAGTCCCGGAGCCGTGGCTGCTATCGCTCTCGGCGGCGTCATCACCGGGGATCTATGGGGTGTCTAAGGATTGGCCCGGCGTAGATGTATGGTACAGCACCAGCCTAGTACATACTACCTGGGTCCTGAGAGCGCGATTTACAATATCGTGCAGCGGCTCGACACCCTTCTCGACAGAGTAGAGTCTACCTTTGCGCCCTCTAATAAGTCTCCCACCAAACTTTCACAGGGTTCTCTGAGAAAATCAGCGGCGAGATCGTATTCTACGATGCCGATTACCTCAATACCGATGCTACCTGCCCCGGCAAACTTAGATATCAGGGAAACGTTTCTAGGGAGGATATGGCTCAGCATTGCTTCTCTAATTACCCCAGTTTGACAATATCGCTAGCCCTGAACGATAATACAGTCAAGAGCTTCACCTTTGGCTGCGATTCTTTGTGAGAGGTAGGCAGCTACCTACTCAGAGAACCCCAAATAACAGGATGCATCCCTAATTGTACAGTCTACTGCCTATAATTCTTCCTCTAACCACCGTACCCCAGGTCTTCGACTCACACTGGCCGTACTGACATTCCAGGCTGCCCCATCGTTATTCTGGAGCCTTGGACCTCCGCTGTACTTTTCATGCGGTACGAACTCTTCAAACTTAATCCAAGGTCTTCGGGCTGCCTCGTTGACGGCAGGCTCCGCCGACTGCTTGGTGAAGAGGCGGGAGACGCCGGTCGAGAGTGAAGGGTCAAGAGGTCACCGGATGGGAGTCGCCTCAGCTGTCATGCAGCGGCGACACAATCTGCCGCAGCTCAAAGCAAGTTTAGAGGGTCGTACAAAAGCGGTCATGCGAGCGACAGACGCACGCACGTATTTCCTGAGAGATTTGCCGCTCGAGACCGGGATGCCTATGATCCCATATGATACAGCTGGCTGTGCTCTACGTGTTCAGGGCTAACTCGCTCTAACGTAGACTCCTAACGCGGTTTACCAAGGACCCCCCATGACCCCGTAATCCATCTCCAAGACAACAGACTTAATTCAGTGGCTCCTTGTCAGAGAGATGCCGAACCCATGTTAGCGTGACTGGTGCAGCGGGCCAATAGTCGTACCGTGCCGCGGTGTAAGGAGGGTCTACCGCACATAATCTCAGATCATGTAGAGGCTCTTCTCCATTGTTTTGTTTTGTTTTCCCGGGAATTAAATCCCCAGCTTCCACGGCCAATCCCGGCTCAGGGCGCCTGGTATGGGTATGGCCGGGGGACACGTCTCGACTAGCGGTAAATAGTCTACGCTTCTCCCTGCACCCTTCGTTAAGACAGGCAGGCAGTCCTCTCATGCAGAAATCGCCCCATGTTGATGTCGTGCCGGATTTACAGGCCCTAAAGATGTTTCGTGGGCGAATTAGGTGTGCTGTGCACCTTGGCTAAGAAAATATCCCTTGCTGGGAAGTTTCTGGCCCGCATCATGCCGCGGGCAAGGTGTGGATGACGATTTCCCGCTCTCAGCCCCCCCCCTAGCTAGCCAGGGCTTAACGACCTCGCAGAGCCTTCCCTAGCCGCGCTGCACAGCCAGTCCTGTGTCAGGTTGGGCTCGGTCTATTTGGCGGTCTGGGACTTAAGCTTTCTGTGCGGGAGATCTCCTCCCTCTCGTCGGCCAATCCAGTACCGGGCGGATAGGGGCGACCCGGGTTCGACACGAAACCCTTGGTGTTGGCATCTTCGCCATTACTTACCCATGTCTCACCGACGCATGTTCTAGAGAAGCCGGCGGCAGAGGAACGATTGGGGTGTACACCAGAAGACGGGCTCCGGTTATAAAAGGGCTCAATAATAGTTAGTGTGCGCTATCGCTTTTACATAAGTCCTTTTCTAGTCTCACGGTACTTTTGTGAGTGGTAGAATCTGTAATATAAGTTTACTTTGTCTGTATAACTTATCGTCTTTCTTTTTAAGACGTCAACATGGCTTAACATTCGCTGGGCTCGCTTATTCTTACTTATTATAAGCTACATCGAATACTACAACTCGACTCGGCCGGTATGCATTTCCCATGGTGATATCGGGCGGGGGGTTCCTTGTTATGCGTGCGGCTCGCAACACAGTGTCTACTCTCGCATTGACGTTGTCATGTACCCTGAGTACCTTTTTTCACAGCCCAAGTATCTCCAAGTCACTCCTTGCCATACTAGACACCCGGGGGTGTTAATAGTAGTGCTCGTAGTTGCAGAGGCGTCAACAATGGCGCTACCACGTGGCGGCCTCATCGGTGGCTCGCCGTTGCTTCACAGTGGTCTTATAATGGTCTCAGCTGTGGCTGCTAATTTGGAATGGCGTCGTTAACTTCAACTCGAAACACTTTCACATGTTCTTCTACCGGACCAGGGTAGCGCTGTTTTGAAGAAATTGCGTTGATTGTCTACCTACTGGGTTCCGGTACGCTTGACTCTGTCCGTCCCGTTGGAGAGAGCGGGCAGCCCAGTCCGATGGCAAGTCTCTCGCCATGTCGCACACTAGAGACGACAGCGCTCTTTTTTATTCTTCAAGATAAATAAGAATAACCCGGTGAGGACGTGTTGGGGGCATAATGCCGAGAGATGCGCCGAGAATATCCTTTCTGAGCATCAGCGGCGGGTTTGGGACCAGTGGGCATGAGGACAGGCACCAACGGCCCTACTTACTGCGAGTCACCCCTTCACTGCCCTCTCTGCCCGGAACTCAACGCCGGTTCTTTATCGCTCGCGAGTAACGGCCACTGAGCTGACTATCACAGTCTTGAATACGAAGCTGGGCCGGATCTTTGATCTCGTGGCAGGGGATAGCGGCTAGTAGCGCGAGGGACTCGGTTTTTCCTGGTAGCGCAGTCACCAAGGTTCCCCCAACCATGAATCTTGGATGTGCAGAGAGCTTTCGAGTATCCTCATGTACGACAAACGGCATCAGTGATTATCCACATGCGGCATTCAAGCCAGAGAGGGGAATCCTTCTAGAAGGTAGTAACCCTCGTGATGAGTGCTACCTCCTCCTGCGTCGGTACCGGATTCTGATCCTGTGCGTCTACTCGCTATCCGATAATTCGTTTGTATGAGCTACACAATCGTGTCCTCTCCGTCGGGGGAGGACCACTTCCCCCCTTCCCTCGGTCCAACGTAGCTCCGTACGATAGAAGATGGTCAACCACATTGTCATGCCGAGATCTGCGCCTCGTATTGTAATTGCGGGGCGGATGACGTTTCCTTCCCAACGTCACAACGCGTCTATGTTTGACAGCTAAAGAACAAAACAGGCAGAGGACAGGTAGAGGACGTGGGATCTTGTATTGAATGGGGTTTAGCTGCACAAAATAGCTACACGAAATGTGCCACGCAACGGAAAAGCAACGCGATACAAATCACGTAAGTACAACTCTAGCAAGTCGGCAGATTTGATCTGAATGTGGCTGTTAGATAGTGTGTTCGTGCTTGAGATGATGGTCGGATCCTCGGCTAGGGCTATCTATCATTATCTACAGACGAACGGGGAGTCGATGAATAATCCAAATAGTAGACATGTCCTTTTTAAAAAAGCAAAAGGAATCATGCCGGCACTTATTTCTAGACGTTGTCAGGCATCAGACGGGTTGTCGGGAGGCTCTGCGGCAGAGTAATGACAGAATGTGCCAGAGCCGTCGTATGCACGCAGGGATGATGACGGCCAGCGCCAGGAGACCAGGTCCACAGCCGCGCAGAGAGTAGCATTGCAGCAGATGGGACATCTACCCCAAATCACCATGCTGAAGTACGCAATCGACGTCGTGCTGTTGAAAATCGCCTGCCGAGGTGAGCAGATTGAATAAAAAGAAAGGGAAGAAAGCAAACGCGATAGTTCCTCTTCCGCCGTCACGAGACATGTCGGGAAATTCCGCTATTCAATGTGGATATTATAGGTATTTGATTTGGGTCTATAGAATAAAATCGTTCGAGCTATCCGAGCAATCAGCATGGATGCTGTCAAGGTGGCATCGATACCCATGCAACGGCTAAGCACCTCTTTTAACCTGGTTCCGAGAACCCGGCTCGAGGCTAAGAATATCCTGCGGACAGAAATGCATTCTGCCATCCTACATACCCCTTCATCCTAATGATATATGCGACTTATCGAGATCCTCGATCGATCATGGAGATGCCCATGCAATAGGGAGTGCAGCCCTTGTCTAACTCCATCGCGATGTCGGTACAGTCAAGACGATGCACAGTATTCGTCTGATGAGGACCGCTAGTTTGGGACTAGGGCCCCAAGGCAAGATTGAGGGCCGAAGGATCTTGTTTCTAAGCTGGGGGTGTAACCACCGAACACGGTTTGCTTTGAGATTGGCGACGGCAAAGTGAAATGGGGTGCCGGATCCTGTAACAATACCCCATCTTTTGGCCATTTTTCTGGCGACTCATAGAAGTAGAAACATGGAATTATCAAATAGCACCTGAGGGGCCCAGCGCCGGAAAATAATAATACATTAGTAATAGCGTAACGTAGCTTGCACGTTCTAGATGGACTACCTCATGTCTCATATCGAGGAGACAATGTCTCTCTGGTTAATCCTGAGACGTCGGAGGGTGCTTAACGAGACAGACAGTAGGAAGCATCTCTATACTGATGACCCTCGACTTCGATTAGCTGAACAAGGTATGGCCGTAAGCCAGCGCGCCCGGCTGATGGGCGTACCAAATCAAGACAAGCCGACTCGTACAGGCGTTTAAGTGGTTTTCTCGCATTATACTGACTAGACGACTGCCGTATGTATAGACCTACCCGTGTCACTGAACCAACTCGCTTCATTAGTGGTCATATTGAGTCAGCTACGAGGACCAGGTGAGACCGAATCTTGTAACTCGGAACTGCAAAGACCTTTTGGGGCTTATGCCCGCGGTTGCTGGGCTCTGTTCACCAATCATATTCTATGTGCATGTTGTATAGGCCCATGCATAGACTGAGTTATCCAAAACATTCTTTCTCACGCACAGACGAAAAGACGTGGCTTATCGTGAAGTGTTGCGTTACATCCACCGACGTTAGAGGAGATGAGCGGGGGGACAAGGGCCCGGGTCGCTAGTATCACCAGCCAGCATCCCCCTCCCAGAGCAGGTCTCCTGTGCTTTGTCGAGGTCCTCCTCTCAACGGTCGACTTGGCCACAGCATTGACGAGTGACCTCGGCGACCCACCTGCGTAAGGAGACATACAACCCAGTGCGGGATGACTTCAGATGGGGACACAAATCCTCTCGCCGTCTATGATAAGTGCACGTCCGAGGATTCCAAGGGTCGGTGGTCCAGCAAGGAGGCCTCAGACGTCGTAGCTGGGGCCCCATAGCACACATTCGACGCACTCGGTACATGAAAGTGGCAGGTTTTGGCGGGCCCGGAGCGAAGCAGACAATGGGATTATGGGAACGGTAGCCCACCACCTCCACATTGCTATGGCCCAATAACCTGCCGGACGTGCCACGACGGCAGAGCCACTCTCCGCTAAAAGGACCGAGCGCCAACTCTCTGCTCTTTGCGCAACGCTGGGATGTAACCGTGTCTCGGTGATATAGGCTCTGGAATTACACCGTAGCCTTTGCGTGACCAGTGCTATTTATACATGCCTGTCAATGCGGAACGTGTTCAGGATGATGATGGGGACGAGGAAGATGGTGATATACCTTATACTGTTTCATCAAGCAAAGAGAACGCTGGTAGGCCGCCCCTTATTCATCTCAATATGGGGACAGATAGCAGTGGTCAAAGATGGATAAAATTACAATGAATAATAGAAGAAGCTAAACGTAGATTTTTTAAGTGAGACGGAACAGGCTATCTTGACGTCTCCTTGCCCTGGGTTGCGTCTCGAGGTATAGTGTAAGGGGAAGAAGCAATGAGACTTATTTTTTTATTATGCTAGTTCCGAACCACAGCCAGAGTTAGAAGATGACAGTATCATGCTCCTACGATGGGTTCGATGCTTCAATGACGTATTTTACCGGCTGCTTAAACAAGTTTTTTAGATACACCACATATATCAACTTCAGGAGTTACACCCTTTTAACACGGCACAGCAGTCAGTATCAATAAAAGAGGTTCTACTGCCTCATTAGCTTCGCCGAGTAGCCGCTCAGATGCAATTCGCCTTCGTTGTTCAATTCGAGTCCAGCTAACCAGCGTACCAAGTTGCCGGGTTCTACCAGGGCAAACATGGTGATTACGCCATCTTTCTTTGTGTATAGATAGGTAGGTAGTCTGTACGACTCTTTTTTTCTTTCGGTGCCCTAAAACGCCATGAAAAATAAAAGAAACACGGTTGACAAGAAGGCGGGAGGGAGATAGTCCACCTCACCGCCTCCCCATGCCTATTTTGCGCGCAAGACACTCACTAAGTACGCAGTCAAACGCCCAAGTGCTTGGTCGACTAACTAAACTAACTCACTATAACTACCCCATCTCTACGATTCCCGTGTGCGGGCCCTGCCCAGATGATCACATGAGCAGAGCGGGCGGTGGTCTGCAGCGAGGACGGCAGGAAAAAACCTCTGGCTGATTGGGCCACCGCAGGGTAGGTAGGGTAGCACGGGCAGCAATTCGCTCCATGCCCAGACCCCCTCTTCTTCATCCCGTAACCTCACCGCTAGCTACCTAGGTTAGCTCTCCGCTCCACATCCCCCCTCCCCCCGCGCATCACTGTCTGTTCGTGCCAAAGCCCAGAACCAGCGCGCGCCGAGATGCTGCTCTCTTTTTTTTGTTGAGACAACAGTACTTTTTATTTTTTTTCCCCTTAAAATGCGCTGTCCCAAGGGCTTGGCCGGGGTCGGGGCTTGGGCGAGCGAGCGCAGGTAGACAGGCAGCGCGCCGTCCCCCCCTATCATCCCCATCCCGGCTCACTGAAACCGGCGGGCGGTGGCTAGAGTTAGAGTCTCCTTGCTCCCAGAACCTACTAGTTAGGTAGATTAAGCGCGCGTTTCACGGCCCCCAAAGGGCAAGAGCAAGGGGAAAATAACAATAACAATACTGAATACGGAGTAGATGAGAGGCAGTGCAACGGTCGCGTGCCTCGCGCCCCAATGATTCCTCGTCGCTCGACACCTGCTGAAGCGATGCCTGCCCTCTCGAAGGAGGAGATCCCGGATAAGACCGTGACAAAGACTATGTATCTATCCTCGCAAGTTACTCACGTAGTACACCCCAACAACTAAAACCACCTCCCTCAATCAAAGAATAAAAAATTGACGGCTGCCATTTCTAGACTGCGTAGTTGCGCTTAGAAGTTACTTTGTGAATAGAGAAGAATTTTTTTTTTCTTCACCAACTAATCAGACAATCCCCGTGCGCAAAGGGAAATGGGGACAGCCAAAAAAAAAAAAAAAAAAAAAGGCCACAGCGACAGCAAGGATGTCTTTCACGAATGTTGCACCTGAAGCCACGGTAAGCACGGTAAGCTAACGGCATACTACCTAAGGTGCCTACGTCAGGTACCTACGTCAGGTAGGTAGTGTGTACGTAGCTAGGTAGGTACAAGGAGGGTAGGTAACCAGGTAGATCGCCGCTAAAATACCGCCAAAGTACCCCACCGACAGCCCGGAACCTAGCGAAGATCGCTCTTGGCCGCCGACCCTTGTTCTTGTCCTGGTGGGTGTCACCCTGGACCCCGGTCCCTAACCCCAACACCCGCGCCCCACTTTGCGTGATGCGAGGGATGCCCCAAACGGTTCGAGGCTAGCGATATACACCAATCAGACGCCGCGCGCAAAGCATCGCCATGTGCATTAGGTACTGATTTCGCCTCTGCCCGGCCGAGCCTCAACCCCCCCCTCCCCCCCACATGGCTGGCCTGATTCGCACCCCGTTTTTCCCACCGAACCTAGTGCGTCAGCCTCGCCTCGCTGGTGCAGAATATCGCTCGTAGCTTGACAGTAAACGGGCCAAATGAAGCTGTATCCGTCTTCAACTCTGTGTTGTGTCCTCTCGCCCCTAGTCAAGTGATCGTGATAGCTTCTAGTTATCATGATATGCCATGCGGTCATAATTTGATTCACTGCAATAGAACACCAACGGGCTGCTGGTAAGGCAATCTCATTATCATCTTGTAACTCATCGCCCATCTCTTATAGTAGCGCGCTATCAATTTCACGCAGCCGCCCCGAATTACTCCCTGCAACGCCGCCTATCTACCCTTCTTTTCGTGGTATTTCGTCATCATTCCCTCCCAAGTCCCCTTTCGGGCGACCATTCTCGTCTATGAAACGCGTTGTCCCTTTACAACGTCTGGGGTTTTAGGGATGTGCTTGATGTGATAATTTGGCCATACAAGAGAGAATTCTGCTAGTAAACAGGACACAGAGCCGACCATGAATGCAGAGGTTGCACAATATGTCGAGAGATTTTCTCATTCTGGAAAATATCGCTGGGAAATGGATCAGGAAAGGAGGAGAAAATCAAAGCAACATCATGAGGCCACAACACCACGCATGAACCTCGAGGGCAAACCAGCCCGAATGGAGAGGGAAAAGGAAGAAGAAAAAAACAAAGCGTTGGGGGGTGGGGCGTCAACACCTCAGGGAAAAGAAGAAAAAAAGACAATATGCTAACTAACAGGTGACCCTGACAAGCATTAGAAGCGCTGCGTGGCGCTCAAGTCGCTTGCTTGACAATGAGGTCCAACCCCGATATGTATATGCAGCCTTTTGTAGCTCCCAGTTATCTACCTGGCGCACGGCCATATCCTGGGTAGATATCCGGTGAGAGCTATGGGGGGAATCAAAGCTGGTATGGCGGCTGGGTGTGAACCGCTGAGTAGGAAAGCTACAATAGTCATATCCTGGCTCTGTAGATACAAGGCTTCGTACCCTAGAAGTCATATTCTCTGGCCAAGACAGTGATAGGGTACTTCATCCAGTTCTGTGTTATCTTGCCAACGCGAAATCCAAAAGGCTTCAAAATTAGTTGGGGTATGCACCCCCCTCTGCTGCCTGGCCCCATGGATTAAACACGGATTTTTGGACAGGCCCTTGAGGGTTAGAGAAGGCCTGTTGGTTTAGAATGGGAGATCCTACAAAAACACTAGTCATCTCTGCTGCCGGATACAGCGCGGCAGCATGCTCCAGATGAGGCAGGCCATGAATGGCCCCAGCGTAAGGCTGGTTGTGGTATCCATATGGAGTTGGTCCATACATGGAGGCATGCGCCGCTGCAGTTGGAAGATGAGGATGCCCCATCCAATTCGGCTGGTTAATTGTTGGTTGAGGATGAATAATGCTGGCGGGGTAGTTATAGCCCAGCGTCCGGTCCTCCATCGGCCCGTGATTCGTGACATTGTGTCCGCTCAGATACTCCGAGTTTGCGGCCCGACTCAACACGGATCGCCTCATGCCGACAGACCTGTTCTTGTTCGCGTTAACGCTACTCTTGCGCCCTGGTATTGCCCGCGCTGAGACGCTTCCCTGGGCTCTCTGATTGGCTGCAGAACCGCCACGGCGGCTCGGGTTCCCTTTACGGTATCGGGTTGTGCTCTGCACACCATCGCGTATGGCCCAGTCTTCTAGCACCCATTCGGTGCATTTCTTGGAGTCTCCCGTGCCGCCAGCGCCGGCTTTGCGTTCGCGCTTCACAAAAGCCTAGAAAAACCACGGGTTAGCTCCAAAGTACAGATAACACACCAGAGCTCCCTAGCATTCACCCTCGATGAAAGCTTCCATGGTACTTACGGCATTCATACTGAGGTTATGTCGGATACTATTCTGCCACCCCTTGCTATCGCTTTTTGCCCGATCCGTATTTATACGGAACCATTCGTAGATTTGCTGCAATATCATGGCCTTATTCGGCGAGCTCATGAGAGCCCGCCAGATTTGTTTAGCGTAAGGTTCTTCTTGTTTGGGTTTCTTGTTTTCTTGTGGTAGCGCAGGTAGATCGGCCACGTTTTCCTGGCCAACGAGTCTCACTGAATCTGCAACACTGCTCTTGGGCATGGACGGCTCTTCATGGAAGGCGAGACGAGGAGATACGTCTGCGGAACTTGGAATCGTCGCGGCATGATTCGGGTGTCCCGCTGGCTCGGGGTCCGTCTTCAGTTGCGCGTGGAAACCAGAGCCTCCATACACTACAGATGGCGCGCGTCTCGGGAGGTAGTCGTTATACGCAAAAGCGTGACCGGCCATGTCACGGTTCTGAATGAGATCAGATGGGTGCCAACTGAAGTGTGCAGGATTCAGGTGCTGGAGGCTTGGCTCGTGCCAATTTTGCGGAACGGAAACGCCAGCGTCAAGAGAATAGTCGCCAGCCTGGAGGGTAGGCGAGCCTTGCGGATACAGGCCGTCCGTCTCTTCGGGCTGATGGGTGATTGACGACGGGGGGGTGATAATGGCCAATTGGGATAAGGGGGTTCCCGGGGTTTGTGCTCCTTGGGGCTCCTTCTGGCGCTGTTCATATAGATATGACGAGGGGTCGGCTCCGGGAAGAGGCAGAGCCATCTCTGAGACTGGCGTGAGGATCTGGTCCGACGGTCCCGTGGCCTGGGAGGCCGGCGAAGATGTGTAGGAAAAGGCGTCACCGATCAAATTGAACGTGCCGGCGGCTTGTTGGACGGGAAAATAGTCCGCTCCTCCGGGAGTGGCGTTGTAAGGAGCGTATCTGGCGTTCTGCCCGTCGTAGAGTGCGTTACGCATCCCGAAAGTACAGAGGATAATGTGCTTGTTGCTTGTTACAAGATGAAGCAACCTGGAAATAGCCAGGCTGGATGAAGGACGGCGAAGGGGGGGAATGATAGTTTGTAGAGAGGAGAATAGGGACGGCGAGCAAGGTAAGCGACCAGAGGTTAAGGGGATTGTGTGTGCTTAAAGTGCGCGGGTATGTGATGCTGCTGGGGCCGAGAAAGCCAAACCCGGACGACGGGAAGCCTTGGTTTGCTTGCCCACGGCGAAGGGACTAGAGTGGCTTGCGGTTATTGGCGGTTGTTGGCGTATGTGGGATTCTTTGTGCGGTTCCGTGGGTATTTGGTTCTGAATGTGTGCTTGTCTGAACTCAGAGTTGAGGGTGATGGAGAAGGTAGTTTTCAGAGGAAGAAGACAGCAGCCGGAAGAGAAGGGTTGGTCGAGGATGTATTATACAAAGCACGGGACAATAGACAATGTGTATTGTCGAAACAATGGAGGGGTGAGAGCGGGTGGGCCCTCTGTGGGTAAGTAAGTAGGTAAGTAAGTAAGTAACCTTACGGTGGCAGCCAATACCTAACCGGGGTCTAGAGTACCTACTTGAGGTACTTAACCTAGGTATGGTAGGTTACTTAGTAGGTAAGAGGGTAAGAGGGTCGGTCGGTACCTACTTGGGCCGGTACCCAGACGAAGTACCTACCTACCTACCTACCTACCCACCACCTACTAGGTAGTACCCAGGGTAGCTGAGCAGGTGAGCCAGCCGGGTTGCTAATGTGCCGGTGCACGACCTGTGCCACCTACTGGGGACCTCTACCCCGGGGACTTTTTCGAAATTTCTATTGTCCCCCAGTCTTGATTCGCTCGTAGCCGCGTAGCGGTGGTCAGTGAGGCCCAACTGAGCGCAGAGAGACACCCAAGTTCCGTCTAGACCCAGGCTACGAGCGCAGCAACTGCGGTCTCAAGGGGCGAGCGAGGTATTGGTACTGTGTTAGCACCCACTCAGCGGAGTCCAAGCACGGTTCTCTCCCGCCGGGTCGGGTTGACTGCTGCCACAATGGGGGGGATCTGTGCGGGCTCCCCGTGGACGTGAATATAAAAGGAATTGTGGCTCTCGATGTGGTTAGCCAGGGCTTGCGTCAATGCTGTGTGGTTGAGTGTGGTTGAGTGTGGTTATGCGTGGTTGGCGCGTGGTTGGCGCGTGGTTGACGCACGTCGATGTATCTATCTCCCGGTTGAAGAATTCAAGATTTGCAACAGCGACAGAGGGGGGGAGGCCACTTGGACACTTGGGTACTTGGGCACTTGGCTGGCCAATACGCTACGAACGAGTCGGCGATGGATGCCATGGATGGTCTAGAGACGGGCGAGTTGAGCAGCGGGATGCTTGCGGGAGATGAAGAAGCCAAGCCAGCCCTGGCCCTGAGTTGCATGGCCATGGTGTGGGATTAGAACGGTGTAAGTGAGGAGGTGTACGCGTAGATCGCCCCGGCGCCTCATCACCTCGGCCTGCCTGAGACCCCTACCCTAAGTAAGTAGGTACGCATAGGGTACCTGTGGCAGACCTTACTTTACCGGCCAGCTCGCCCACTCGGAGGTAATACCCCAGGTACGTACACCACGAAGTACTTAGACCGTCCTCTACCTACAGGTAGGTACCCACCTCCTACCTGTAGGTACCTTGTACGGATACGTCGTGCAGGAAAAGCAAGGACCACGCCGTTAGCGTGTCAGCGTAGGTGGCTTCGGCACCCTCGTGAGGTGGGACACGCTGTGCCATGGGTGGTGGTGGTACTGGATGAGCAGGTACCGAGCCTACCTAGGAGCCGGGTTAGGTGGTGAGGTACGTACCCATGGCCGTCGTCCCAGTCCTTCTGCCCTCACGTCCTTCATTAGCCCCTTGAAGGAAAAGGCAATGTGGCACACAGATTCCTAACTGAGCCCTGACATCTGCGAGCCCGCCGTTGGAGGTATCCGGGTCTGGAATCAGACCATCATGGGAGCCACGATACCAGTCCTCGGCCATGATAGACCACATGAAACGGGCCCAAGTCGCCGTCAAGGCACATACTGTCTATGTCTGTCTACTGCCAGTGGGAAAGTGTTGTTGGGATTGCCTCTCTTCTCCTCTCGGCCTACCTCCTCTCCACAGTATAACTGTATATACTCCTTCACCGTGGTGTACAATACGCAGCAGGTACGTGTCTCGACACCTCACGGTAATCTCATCTACCGTACGAAGTCCGACATCTTTACGTGTCTATCTACCTGGTCTCTCATAGAGCACGATCTAGATGCGAATAGGCAGATCCGCCCGATATATCCAATGTACCACCCCTAGGTACCTAAGCTGGCACTCACCTTGGCCGCCGGGGTGGGCAATTCTCCATCTCTCCCAGGTGCATTGTCTCACATTCTACCTATGATATCTCGGTACATACCACCCAAGGCCAGGTACTTGCTCAAAAGTGCAACTTCTGCCTTGGTCACTTTGGCTGCCCTTGCTCCATTTCTCTGCATGTTGACGTTATGATCTTGGGGCTTTATTTTTATTTATTTATTTATTTATTTCTTGGACGAAAATTTTTCCACCTCCGTCCTGCTTCGTGGTGGCTGTCTGTCTTAACTTGCCTCCTTGGCACCCGAGTAAGCCTCTCTGCCGTTGACGTCTGCACCTGTGGCCCTCGTCTGTGATATTCCTGTCACAATCCCTACAGGCTGCATCTGTCACGTCGCGCCCACTCCTCTATCCGTACGTACGTGCCTGAGTCACATGCGTATGTGTGCGTGTCGTGCGTGCGTGCGTGCGTGTGTATGTGTGTGTGTGTCTATGTCTAGACGTGCGAGCGTTTGTAGCTTCACGACCATGGTGACTACGGCCTATTTGTGCCTCTGGCGGTCTATTCCGCAAACAAGCAGCGCGTTCTGTACGGCCCCAGGGTGGATGCCATGTACACCGCTGAGTCCGGAGACTTATTTTACGCCTTGTGTGATATGTCCAGAACAAAAGGGAAGAGGAATGGCGCGTGGGGGCTGTCGCGATGTTGTTGCCATGCTGCCATGCTTCTATCTCCAACGCCTACGGGACGCACGTCGCCTGGCCCTCCCACATAAGGCGCCACGGAAGCCAGGGCAGAATGCTGTCCAACCAACCACCGAGGACGCAGAATTCGCAACAAGGCCGTTGTGATTCTCAGGCCCTCGCAAGCCTGCGTCCCCTACACCAGGCGTCCTGCAAGACTTGGCTCCAAAAGGCCCGCCCGGCGCACGACATAGGGGGACGCACTCCGGGCTTGCCCTCCTGCCTGCGGTTACCTGCATTACGCCGGTGTGTTTTGGCATCCGACCTCTACGTCTAATCTATCTCCTCGCCAAAGCTCGCCTCACTCCCGGTTACACGGCCGCGACCGCCCTGGCGAGTGATCCCAGCCTTACTCCTAAATTAAGTCCGCATCCTGGCGCGGAACCTGGGTCCTGCCCGGTGTCATCGTCTAGGCACGGCCCCTAGTGCTTCTAGAAGATCTCGCGGGTCGGGTAGCCGCATCAGTACCAAGGGAGGCCAGGCCAACGCTGAGGCACGTATTGATCTCCAAAGACGCAGCGCCATGTGGGACCGACAGGGGTATGCGGAAAGTAGAGATTCCTGCACCGTAGATGGCGTCACAACTCGAGCGAGATGCCAACCAAACATGACAGATTCTATCCAAACCCTGAGCCAACCACCCCTCCCGTCTGCTATTCTACATACGAGTCTCTGCACACTGCCTCTTCTTGCTAGATACGTAGCCCCAAGTGTACTGATGCCCTCGCGAACAGGGTACCCGGATTCATCTGCCAACTACGGGCCCATGGCACTACGCGACTGCAGTTTAGAAGCGAGACAATGATCTTGTCGAACATCGTGTCACTGGGCCCGGCCAATAGAGACGTACGCCGCGCGGAGAGCAATGCACCAGAATAGGTAGTCGTCAGGATGTCTCTGGCGCCGTAGCATGCAACCGCGTTGTGTGTCGCCATGACCATGTGAATGCTACCTAGTACTGTACACTACACAGGCTATCTGCCTTGGGGTATTCTGTCTTGTTGGTGCCGTGGTAACATGCGCAGCAGCCGTGTCGCAAAAGGTCGGCCTACTTTCGGTAGTAAATCTAACCCGTGTGTCAGCATGGTCGCCAGCGGCAGCAGGGTCATACACGGAATGCATACCTTCTTGAATTGGAAGTGAAGTTGAAGGATACCCTGTGGGTGGATGTCAGTCGAACATCCTGATCAGGTGTAACTCGCGCGAACCTGAGGGGGTCTGGAAGATGGGAGGAGGGCCGGACTCTGAAACTATGCGGTGCGCGGTTGCACAGCATATGTGGGTGGGAGCCGGCATAACTGGCATGACAGAGAGAGGAGAAAGACATAATGCTTCATCTCGAAGCTGATGACAAGGGATGAGGACGATGCCATCTGAATTTGCGGAAAGGAATTCCAAGAGTGGGGTTGTTGTTGTCAGGGGGAGCATACCTTGTCGAAGCTGCTCTTGAACCCGCGGTCTTTCTTGGAGCTATAATCCCACTCGCGATCGACGATGCGAAAGGCAATGTCCTCGTACGGCGGGCCGGCAATGAAGCGGATGAGACAAGTGTCCTCCTCACCTGCGGGGGCGAGCGATTCACCCTTGCGCCGCCCGTGCTCACGGATGATCTTAAAAGTAGGCGCCTTCGTCTTGTCGATGAGATCGGGATAGAATATGTTAAACTTGTACCCTTGGACTACCTTGGGAGGGGGGTTGTCGTGGTCGTAGTGAGTCTGGTTGTACTTGTTCCATTCATAGCCCATCTGCACGCGGTTGAAATAGCGTGGCTTACGTGGCCGGTATTTATCAGCCCACTGGGGTTTTGTCGTGCCCGTGACTGATTCTTCCGCGGCGAAGATCTCCTCGTCCTCGTCGACACCTCGCGCCACCTCGCGCTCGTACAAGGCCTTGGTGGCCTGTGAGAAGTCGTCGTTTGTAGTGGTTGCGAACCTGGCCGTGCCCGGGGGTGCGCTGCTGGCGCTGGCTGAGGGGGAAGCGGGTGGTTTCGGCCGGGACATGGCAGCGGAAACTGCAGGCTGATCCTTCCGGGCGGCCTGTGCGGCAGAGTTGCCGTCGGCGATCCCAGCGGCGTTTTCCGGGTCAATCTCAGCCAACAGCTTGCGCCGGTTGTCCTGGATGGCATCGTAGATTGTCTTGAGCCTTGCCTTTGCTTTGTATACCTGCAGGCTCTTGAGCAATTGCTCCCAGTAATCGGTGTCCATGATCTCGTCCGAACGGAGCTTGGCCTGTATCTGGACTTCTAGCTTCTCCAGCTGCTCGGCGTTCTTGGGACCCAGGATCTTGTCCACGTCGGAGGTGACGGCGCTGACGGCGCGTGCTTCAGGGCCCATGGGCCTCAGCTTCAGCCTATGGTCGGCGAGCAGCGTCCGCAGGGCTGTCCAATAATCCCTGTTCCTCGCATTCGTCTCCAGGGTGTGGTACGACGTGATCTCGGCATCCAGCTCCCCCGCATCGGCCTCGTTTAGGGCCTCAATGATGGCGGTGGGCGCGGGGACACTGATGCGCACATCCGTGTCGTTTTCGTCGA
Organism: Xylaria palmicola; assembly: GCA_022385595.1. Taxonomy (NCBI): domain Eukaryota; kingdom Fungi; phylum Ascomycota; class Sordariomycetes; order Xylariales; family Xylariaceae; genus Xylaria; species Xylaria palmicola. Next base: position 162,763 of record MU281329.1, on the reverse strand, counting down.
AGACATCTCGATCGGTGTCCACGTATCGAAGGTTGAACGCGAGGAGGTCGATGGGCTTGGCTCGCCCCTCGCGCACACGGATGTCGGCCTTCTTCTTGGACTGCTTGAGCACGAACTTGTCTTCGTCGGCGACGAAGCGCTGCGACTGCTCGTCTTGGCTGAGGTAGGTCTGCCTGGCGGCGCTCAGGGGTTTGGTTTGGGCCGGCCGCTGGTGCTTCGTGATCCTGGCATTGACATCATGTCTAGGGGATGTGATGTCGCGGCGAGGGGGAGACTTACGGCCAGAGATCATAGCTCGCCGCCCGGGATCCATCGCGAGAACTCACACGCAGATGACAGCGGAGTCGCTGGCGATGACCAAAACAGACGAAAGGAACGGATGGAGGAAGGGAGGAATAACAGACCAAAAAGTAAAACGGCCGGCGTGCTCGGGGACAGATAAGAGATTATCGTCGTTGGTTATGACCTGTTGTATGCTGGATTGGTTCATGTGGCTCAGCTGAACTTCAGTCATCTCTTCTCGGTGTTTAGAGTTCCTACGCTATCTTTTTTAACTGCGCCGCGCCACCCCGCTTTAACTAAAGTTACCTGTAGGTCTAGGCAGTATTGAGGCTGAGACCCCACTCTAACTCTGATGTACCCACAGTACTTCGACCTCCGGGTAAGTACCCGAGAGGTACATTGGTGTTTAGGTACAGATCCAGCTTACTCGGTAGCATCATCGCCTTTGCTTTGCGGTGTCTTCCTAATAGCGGCGAATTGAGTAATGAGATGAGAGGTTAGGTTGTCAGCCAAGGCAAGCAATTGAAGTAAAATATCGCCAGTTGTTAAATACACCAGTCGGTAATAATACTCCTTAGTAGCCCTAATATAATCTAAATGACACTGACAGACTTTGTTTATTCTTGCTTAATTCAAAGTCGTCATCTGTAGTATTGCGAAGATCGTTCCTCTCGGCAGGCTGATCTCAGGAAGTGTCTAAGTGGTTACCCCCAAGAAAACTCGGATTATATTGTGCTTGCGGATGATGGCATGGTTCCAGACCCGAAACCAAGAGATACCTAGGCGTCCGTACACAGAGTCTTAGGTGATATGTCGTCTTGAGGTCTATCTTAGCCAGTAAATACCTTCAGATAGTTGCCGCGCGGCTTTCAGAAGACTGGTTATTGGTTTTCAGGGCTGTTAACCTGCACGCTTGCGTCGACAACTCAACGTGAGAAAACTCAACTCCTTTGAATCCGGATGTACTAGATACTTACTTTTCAACGCTTCCTAGAAGTTCATGTTCAGGCGAAGCGCAGGTACCAAGGTACTTGCGCTGGGCACCTCCCTCATATTCCTTCCGTTACGCTTTAATTTTCCCTCACTAAACTTCAACCTGCGCCCTGTCCCCATCATCTTTCGTATTATCACTCTTACTCCGCTACATCCCGTTGCGCATCGTTAGCCAACACCGCTTCCACTCTAGGAGCTGTTCTCATCGGCGGTTCTGGACCACACCTGTTTGTTTGACCCATGGCTGTCATCAAAGGCCTACCCGGCCTCGAGGCAACTGTCGTGATTGCTGGCAAGAGTTTGCCTGAGTACGACGATCCTCATGAAGCCCCTCACGATGATGAAGACGTACAGGCTGTTGCCATAGTGAGCAAGGCGAGTAGCTCGGTTGTGCTACAAGCCAGACAAATCCCACACGTCATCAAGTACATTGAAGCCACCCCGGGCAAGGAATTCAAGGTTCATTTCGTCAGAGAACGATGCTTCCAGCGGAGTAGTCATCACATTGGGGTCACTCTCGAGCTAGATGGACAAGCAACAGTAGTTCACCACGAGCCTTCCTATTCACGAAAGTTGGGATGGGAAACATATATCAATGTCATCAAGAACTACACACCTGGAATTGGATGGCGCCACCAAGGTATGAAATTTGTTCTTTTGAAGACGAGTACGAATCCATGGCCATGCCTTACGAGCATCACACAACTGATTATACACGCAGTTCCATCTGATCAATGCGACGAGGAGATGGTCAATGAGCATGTTGCCAATAGCAAATACTTGGGAACTATCCGGGTCTTGGTTTACAAGATGTTAGCTTCACCCAGCGAGGCAAGATCCAGTCCATTACTGTTCACCCCGCGAGATCACATAGCCGAGAAGGCTCTCGGAGGCCGAGTATTACATGTAAGCGTTGGCTTCGGCTGGGAAGTCCTCGCCCATGCTCCTGTCGATTATAAAGACTGTTATCAAGACCCTGGCAAGCAACCTTGCGCAATCTTCGAGTTTCGTTATAGAACAAGAGGTGTGTCCCCTATGCCAATCTAACACGACCAATTTGTCTAATATCTCATAGTGGGCCTTACTAAGGAGCTTATCCTACCTCCTCCGAATCCGATTGACTTTATGACCGACTCTGAGGTACGAGAATATGCTAAGAAAGCCTATTACAAAGTAAGAGAACCTAGGAAACTTCCCATGCGAAGCAAAACGTGTATTAGACTAAAACAAAGCTTTTTTCAGAAACAAGATTGTATCAATCGCAAAGAAGGATCGAACAGCATTGAAGTTAAGAAGGCGGCTGCCACCGCTTCCTCAACCAAGAGACGACTTGCCAACGCAGATGTGCCGCAATCGAAACGGCATGAAGTGATCAAGCAAGAGGATGCAATCGTAATTGACACGTCAGATGAGGATACGAAGAGAGGCGGAGGTGCTGAATCCCCTTTCGCGTGGGACTAGGCTCGATTCTGGTTTGACATGTACACGGAAAGTTCTCAATTGGCTCGCATGGCATGGGTACAAGGGTTGATTAAGCTATTTTTCAGTCGTGAACTGGCGGTTTAGCCTTTAGAGGATCACTTTATTGCGTATTCTATCAGCTACGAGAGCACTGAAGGGGGATTGATACTGCCCGGCAGTTAATTTCGCAACGAGGAGAGAACAATGATGGTCATGAGATCGACGTGGAAGATTAAAGCAAAATCGGAGTAATATGAGATGAGAAGCTTACGCGGCATGCACAATGTATTGACCTGAGCAACAATAATGACCTTTGGGTGTTGTTTGGCTTAGAACTTCCTTTTTTTCCTTGCAGGAAGCGTGCTCTTTTGATTGAGTTCCTTGGCCAACTCGGCACGTTTCCGCTCAGCTTTCTGTTCCTCAGTCTCAGGCTCCTCTATCTCTGCTGGAGTATCGGGGTGCACTCTCTTAGATTCTATATGAGGCTTTCTCTCTATGGCGCCTATTTTTCGGTGGTCAGTCTTTCTTGATGGAGGGGAGTTATCACTTCCATTGCCGGGTGTGGGTTGTTTAGAAGTCTGGGGAGAGCTAGCAGTATTTTTGGATTTCCCCCCTATTCGGCCTAGCGCTCCTTTGCGCGGTGTCATTGGCGCCCTTGTGGGAGATGATCCAGGCCTTGATGGTCCATCACTACCAGAGTCTGAACCAGATGCCGTTTCGCTGTTAGATTCCGCCGAAGATGCTCTCGCGGAGGCAGCCTTTTCGAGCCGGGGTGACGGCTTAGACTTCCCGATCGTCTCCAATCGAGTGCTAGACTGGCCAGTATGTTTTCTCTTCCCACTTGATCCTTCGGCTTCTGATTCGGATGCGGTATCATTTTCATCTGGATGAATAGTCCGTGAGGATTGGCTGGGAGAATTACTCCTGGCGCGCTGTTTCGTGCGACCAAGCGTACCTATCCTCGACCGAGGTTTGCTTTGTGGTCGCGTTGGGTGGCTACCAGGAATATCAGACTCGTCACTGTCCGTCGCATCGTGGCTCTGCTTGCCTCCCGCTGATTTGTCACTAGTGGGCGGGCGCGGCGACGACGGCGTTACCTGGACTTCGAAGTCTTCGTCATCTACGTCTCCCGAACCGGTACTCTTGTCACGGGTCGTCTCTTTCGGTTCTCGACTAGAGAGACTGGTTTGGTTTTCAGAGGCAGCACGAAATCCTTGGCCGAGTTTTGCCCACCAGTCATTTAGTGTGTCGGATACCCCTAGACCTGAACTCAACGAGCCACCGAAACTCGAATCATCAAAAACGCTATGTAACAGATCGTAGGCGTCTTGCGGACTTTCGACGCTCCGTTGAGATCTCCATTTGTCTTTATTGAAGGGTGCCAGACCCTTGATTCTCTCCTCGGCAGCGGCTCTAGTAGCCGCATGTTTGGCCGAGAGGGAGTTGAATATGAGCTCTAATGGCGTGTGCATCGAATTCAGTTTGTCAAGCAGCTTACTGATAAGGGCGTCCTTCTCCTTGAGCTGACCCATAAGGTCTTCGGCCTCACGGGACTGCACATACTGCTGTTGTATGAGGGGTAGGACGAGCTCTGAAGTCAAGGATACAGGCTGGCACTTGACCAGGTTTATGGGCCAGCGGAGAGCATCCAGAGGCTTCGGGAGCTCACAGGTGATGCGCAACACCAAGTCGCCCAGGTTGCTGGAGTGGGTACTGGCGGCGATGTCGAGGCTGGTGAGGCGATGGTCTGGCGACGCGGGATCAAAGGCGGCCTTGAGCTTGGACAAGAACACGGCCCACTGCTCGGGATCGGCATCGACCAGGTCGATGCTTGTGTTTTCCTGGAGACTTCGCAGTAGGATGGCCCGCCGGTCCAGCTTCTCCACCCACACGTGGGCGAGGTCAGTGACATAGAGCGTGTATGATGACTCGCCGAAGCGGGCAGACGCGAGGAGGACTGGTAGCTGTGGGAAGGCTGGTAGAGGGTACCATTTACAAGGCGACTCCATTATTCCGGTGGGAATGTCGGCGTCATTTGAGTTGTGTTGCGCTCGTCGACGCGAGGAGTGAATAGGGAACTCGTAAGTGCTGGCGACAAGGACGGTGAGTTGTCCAACTTGAGGCTTCATCAGGCAGGCATCGACTCTGTTACATACACTGTGCATGTCGTCGTCACGTGATCGTGCTCTTTCAAACCCCCCTTCTTGGCCATTGTCGTCTCCTTATACACACATGAGGCGCTGTATTCGCTCTACTACTCAAATCCCGTCCGTTATAAGCTGGCAAATGACATCACAGAAGCATTGACATCCGAATGCTAGGTGAGTCCCTTGATAGCTGTAGTAACTAAGACCTATTATGATTATACTCATTCTCCCCCGACACTTGGCACCAACCGTGACAAACGCATGTACGTGTTGGTGGCTAACGTCACAGCCCCGGCCCCTGGTAACACGACAATTTCCAGAACTTTTCCAACATACCTAGGCGACGTGCAGTATCCGGGCTCGACATGTTGACAGTTCGGCTGTCCCCCGCCCGTGTCTAACGTGCCACGTCGTATTTGGCACCGATCGTTCCCCGATTAGGCGTCGGGCTGTCCTCGTTCAACGTTCAACAATAGTGTCCCGTCACATGTGCGCTTGTACTTGGCTTGAAGACGTCTTCAGTACGAAGAGAGTAGAAGCTTGCTGTCTGGTTGCATTTCGGCGTGGACGATGTATAGAGTTGATATGTTTGTGAGCACAAGCGGAAGCGGCCAGCCTATGTCATGTCACAGAATATTCCGTATAGACTTGGTGGAAGTATCTTGAGTCTCGTCGCAGTCCATGATTACGTAGGTAGCCCCCGAGTGCATGTACCTGGTACTCGGTCGCATTTAGTGGGCCCCAAGCCACCCAAAGCCATAGTTGCGCCACAGTACCTGACTAATGGTAGATAACCTCAAGTTTCGTTATCAGTAAGTACGGTTAAAGAAATACCTACATAACAGGTATCCGATCTTGATCTAGGTACCTACATGCATGGGTGCTTAAGCTTCAAGCTGGTGCACGTAACGCGCAAGCAATCTTCACCCGTCCAGTGTTGCTCGCGCGTCTTACTTTCATTCAGACCTACGGAAATACGCGCCATTTAGTGCCTCCCGATTCTTCGCAACAAGATGGCCGACAGCTTCGGCGAGTATCCGCCGAACATGGCGCCGCAAGACTCGCTCGTTGTTCGCGAGCACGCCCAACCAGACCACGCCGTTGTGCCCTATACCGGCGAGGATATCTCACGGCCAACCATGGGGCCTCTGAACCCGTTCAAGGACCAGGCCAAGGCCCTGAAACGAAAGAACATACTCACCGGCAACGCGGAAGAGACGTTTATTAGCGAGCATACCTTTAGATCGAAACACAGGGCTGTCGAAGGCAGGGGAGGGCCAGAAAGAGAATACAAGTCAGGCGTCGATATAAAAGAGGAAGCTGCAAAGATAAGGGCCGGCCGGCAGAATAAGGGCAATGCGACAATTGCAGATGGCGATGGCGCGTACCTCGGGCCGTGGGCCTCTTACAAGAAAGCCGAGTGGGAAGAAGTGGGCGAGGACGAGGAACTTGCAAGCGACGAGGAGGTCGAGTACGTCTACGAAGACGAGGATGACGTTGTTGAGAGCGGCGCCGTCGTCTCAGCACCGGCTGCTGCTCTGGCAAGGCGCAAAGAGGTGGAGAAGATGGGAGACGAGACAACTATTTTCCATGGCTCCGAGGAGTTCGATTACCAAGGACGAACATAGTAAGTCATGCCCGACTCCGTAGTCCCGTCCTCTGTCCGCAATATGGTTACTGACTCAGCTCTGCAGTATGCACGTACCTCAGGATCTCGATGTCGACCTCAGGAAAGAGGTGGGCAGCATTACAAACTACATACCGAAAAAGCTTGTCCACACATGGAAACACCACGGCGACAAAGCCGTCACGGCCCTCCGCTTCTTTCCCACATCTGGCCATCTTCTTTTATCTGCTGGCGCAGACACTACCGTCAAGATATTCGATGTCTACCACAACAAGGAGCTTCTAAGATCGTACTGTGGCCATACCAAGTCCATAACCGATGTAAGCTTCAACCGAGACGGCACTCGGTTCATCTCGGGTTCCTTCGATCGCTCGTTCAAGCTTTGGGACACAGAAACCGGGCAGTGTCTCAGCAAATTTAGTAACGGCAAGACACCAAACGTTCTCCGCTTCAACCCGTCCATGGAACATTCAACCGAGTTCTTGGCTGGCATGTCGGATAACAAGATAGTTCAATACGACACCCGGACACGCGAACTAGTCCAGGAATACGATCATCACTTGAATGCGATCAATACCATCACATTTGTCGATGAGAATAGACGGTTCATGACGACAAGCGATGACAAATCAATACGAGCTTGGGATTATAACATACCAGTTCCGATCAAGGTAAGCACCGTTCAAGAGCTGCCGTTTTCCAAAGTTATCCTGCTGATCCCCAATAGTATATCGCGGAGCCGCATATGTACCCAATTACGCGCACCGCGCTACATCCTTCGCAAAAGTATCTGGCCTGTCAGAGCTCCGACAACCAGGTGTTGGTCTATGGGGCGACCGACAAGTTCAGGCAGAACAGAAAGAAGAGCTTTAGAGGGCACAACAACGCCGGGACGGCCATCGATCTCACCTTTAGTCCGGATGGCCAATTCCTGGCCAGTGGTGATAGTGCCGGATTTGTTGCGTTTTGTAAGTACATTTGCGCTCTTTTGACACTTACCGTGGATCAATACACATCAGTAGCATGCTCCTCATGTTTGACAATCATCAGACATGAGCTCTATGCGCATGCTATTACTACCTTTGTCGTCCACGAGGGTAAGTGCTGACTTCAGTAACAGGGGATTGGAAGACTTGTAAGATGTATCACAAACTGCAGGCAGGTGATCAGGCGATTACGTGCGTCCAATGGCACCCACAAGAAACCAGCAAGGTGGTAGCCGCGGGATTAGATGGTATCATCAGATACTGGGATTAAAGAATTCCTGGGACCAAAGCCTGGAGCATTTTAGGCATATGGGCACTGGCAGCGGGACCAGCCACCACACGAGTTAGAACGACGACGTACGCAGTATTTGAGGCGATCGTCCAAATAAATTATAGGCTTTGAGCTGTGTGCGAGCAAGCAGTCAACTTGTCCACCTATCGACTTCACCGACTCACGCGCTTTTAGCTCGCTCACCTGAGTCGAACATAAGGTACCGTCCATGACAGACTTACACGTCACGGTATCTGACCCGCCTCATCAAGGTTATACCCGACTTCACTTCACAGGTTCATCTTCAAGTACACGAGTGTTGATGTGATGGAGCTCGACCCGTTCGGGTTCAACTTGTCAAGAGCCGCCTTCATACTATACATACACGTTGAGCAATTTTCACACCGGCTATTGCGCAATCTGCCTTGCTATTAATAGTACAGGGTGAAGAGGTGGATCTGCACAGTAGTAGGCGTAGACCGCCGTTTGAAGTACCGAATCGGAAGCAGATGCAACCCACGAACATGTATACAATCGGAAGCGAACAGCTGTTCAATACGAGATGTTATAGGAACAAACCAGGCAGTTCCCTGTCCACCATACGCTAACCCCGTTAGTTATATGAGTCTGATGTAGCAAACCATGTTTTATCTCGAACCTCAATGTGTTGGGATTGGTCTAGGTAGGTTACCTGCCTCCGTCTACCCCCCAACGATTGAAAGGCGCGAGACTGCGACCGCTTTCAATGATTTTTGGCCCCTGAATCTGGAGACTAATGTGGTCGTAGGAACAGTTGTCCTATCTGTGATGCCGAGACTCCTCATTTGGTGCCACGAAGTTGGCCACGCGGTCTCGACGGTGGTTATACTACCAATGAACCTCCCGGGTGGGTTGTTTGCTTCGTAGGTTTACCACGTTCTACCTTGCACACCTCACCGCTAGGCACCGAGGATTGCCGTGTGACACAGCTCGACCCGATAGTCCCCGCCTCCACCGGTTTGTGTTGCGACACGGAGGTAGGAATTGGCGGTAACTCTTAGCTGCTAATAGGACCAACTGGGCGAACCTGCACCACTTTTGCCATTTTATCCACGTTACAGTGGCATGGTTGGAAGAAGCCAAAACAAATGTCACGATCCCGTCATGTCGATTATCGACTCTACCTGGCTGGGCGGGAACACAAACAGATAGTAGACGCGGGGACTGCGCAACAAAACAAACAGTATTCATCACATCAATACGGGATATGATTCACCGCTCGTCTCGACTTGCTATTATATAACTGCGTTCAGCCCGATCTACAGAAGCATCTCTCCCTCGCTTTCAGACCCGTACCAACTCTCCAGTCTAAGCTGCCTACTGCCTTTGACCGCCTTCATCATATCCGGCCTGCGCCTCATCTTTGCGCCATCCAAATCCATCCCCTCACTCAACGCACCAGAACGGAAGAAGCTCAAGCATCATGTTCTTCGTCCAGCCTTTCATACCAACCACTATAGTGCACCCAGCACCCGCTGTGGTCGTCGCTCCGCCACCACCTCCACCGCCCGTCTTCGTGCAGCCTACCTACCCCATGATGCCGATGGTTGCGGCAGCCCCGTTTGTGCCAATGGCGCCGAATGCCCTCTTATTCCGAAGAATATATTGAGATGTCTTCAGTCAGCTTCAGACATACACCGGCCGGGAAACGGAAGTCGGGGCATGAGTTACGAATGGGATGATGCAAAGGATTTACTCGATTGCTGGGGGCTCGCACACAATGCTGTAAAGGGAACATGGGTCTGGACGTCGGGGTGGATGGATTATGACTACTACCATACACTGCTTTAACTCGATGTGTTGTTAACATACTTACCAACGATGTATTGCTTGGGAATGGACTTTTACTTGACTTAGTCAGCCATCCGGCCGGGTCTACGTGAAATTTGTCCAAGGATAATACGAAGGAGTCATAGGTTATTAGGAACAAGCTTCATCTACCGCATTATGCTGCTTCTTGTTCCGGGTGAAAGGCTCATCGGCCAAGCTCAACCCCAGATTCTAGGCTCCCTTCCCCCGTGGGGAAATCTCCAATACTCGGCTCTCGGTCATACAGGCTTGTCATGATGCTGTTGAACCCCCGCATACCCCACAGGTTTTTCGATCGATATGGGTATAGTTCCCCATAATGCATACGACTCTGCAAGGAACTAGGCACGTGGGCAGGAACTTATGAAAAGTTATCGCGTCACCATTCGTGGACTCGTGAAGACCGAGGCCTAGCTGGGGTCATTGCGCAAGCGCGCGATCATGCCGATGCCCTGTCTTCCCCCTTTCCCCGGACCCAGCCTCGGCGCAATGAAGTCCGAGTTGAGAATGAATTGTGTATTGAATGTTGTCATTGATCGACCTCAACTCGCGTCTTCTCTGTCCCAACCGACGTGATGGCAATAGGTATATAGGTGAACCGCTCTTTCATGCGGTATCACTTGCCGTATGAGTCGATCATCGGCAGTCCTTTCACGGTGGTGGTGACTGAGAATCAAGATGCATCACGGTGCGTTGACCTACTCGGTGCTCTGCCTGGCTTCCGTCGCCGGCCGTGCCCTTTCAGCACCCACAGGCGACTCTACGGATGCGGTGAAGGTGAAGTGGCTCGAGGGAAAGCCGGCCCTGAATCTCGGTACCACCTTTGGGTTGCCCTGGCCGAAAGGCAAGCATGCGGGTGACAAGGTTGCCTTCTCGGCCGTTGGCGACGACGGCAAGGACGTGGCTCTTCAGTCGTGGGTAACGTCTTACTGGGCCGACGGCTCTATCAAATGGACGGGACACGCCATCTCCAGCTCCGAATCGGTACCCGACGGCTATACTGTCACGGCCTCGAAGGGCGCCCGCCGAATGGCCAAGCGAGCCACAAAAGTAAATAACGGGCGCAACGAGATCACTGTCGACACGGGAAAACTCAAGGCTTCGTTTCCAAAATCAGGGAATGTGCTCCTCAGCGCCTTGAGCACATCTAGCGGCAAGGTGGTGGGGAAGAATGGCAAACTCGTCTTGCAATCTCAGTCGGGAGTTGCAGACACCGGCTCGGCGAACAGTAATATCAAGTACTACCAGCTCGAATCGAAGATCAAGACGACAACGGTGGACAAGGACAGTTCGGTGCGAACGCTAGTCACGATCCAAGGTGATCATCGCGTCGGCGGAAGGTCTGGGGCGGGGCACGATCCGTGGATCCCCTTTACGGTACGATTCTATCTATACGCCGACTCGGACACGATCAGAGTGGTGCATACGCTGCTCTTCGACGGGGCGGCGGATAAGGACTTTATCACCGGAATCGGCCTTCGTTTCGATGTCCCGCTGGCTGGCGAGGAGCTATACAATCGTCATGTCAGAATCGCGGGCGTCGACGGCGGTTTCCTGAATGAGGCCGTAATGGGAATCACGGGTTTGCGCAGAGACCCTGGCGAAACTGTTCGCAAGGCTCAGTTCGAGGGCAAGAAGACACCAGATGCCACCACTTGGGACACGAGGGTCAGCTCGAGATTGCAATGGATCCCGGCCTGGAATGATTATACGCTGACGCAACTGTCACCCGACGGATTCACCTTGAAGAAGCGAACCAAGGCTGGCCAGAGCTGGGTGAAGATCCCCGGCGGGACTCGGGCTGGCGGCCTGGCCTATCTCGGAGGTGCTACCAAAGGCGGTTTGGCCGTCGGACTTCGCGACTTCTGGAAGCGATATCCTACAAGTATAGACGTGTCAAATGCCGCTACCGACGTGGGCCAGATTACGATATGGCTGTATAGTCCAGCTGGCGAGCCCATGGACCTCCGCCCGTACCATGATGGCCTCGGCCAGGACACATACGAGAAACAGCTTGATGCCCTGGAGATCACATACGAAGACTACGAAGACGGATACAATACCCCGCATGGTATCGGAAGGACTAACGAGATCTATATCCGACCCTTTGACAGCACGCCATCATCGGATGAACTCGCGGCACTGACCGAATTCATCAACCAGCCTCCCGTGTTGGTCCCTCAGCCGGAGTACATCAAGGAAACCGAGGCGGCCGGAACGTATTGGGATCTGCCGAGTAAACCGAGCAGCGCGGCTGCGCAGGAAATCGAGACACACTTGGACTTCCTGAACAAGTTCTACCAGGGACAGGTCGAGCAGCGTAAATGGTACGGCTTCTGGGACTACGGCGATTTCATGCACACATACGACGGGGACCGCCACACCTGGCGCTATGACATTGGCGGATACGCATGGGACAACTCGGAATTGTCGCCCGACCTCTTCTTCTGGAATTACTTCCTCCGCACGGGGCGTGCGGACGTCTACCGGTTCGTCGAGGCACAGGCCCGACACACCAGCGAGGTCGACGTCTACCACCTGGGGCCGTACAGCGGATTCGGAACTCGACACGGCGTGCAGCACTGGGGTGACAGCGCGAAGCAGATCAGGGTATCGACGCCGATCTACAGGCAGATCTTCTACTACATCTCGGGCGGCGACGAGCGCATCGGCGACCTGCTCCACGAGCTCATGGATGCGGAGCAGACGTTCCTGACGGTCGACCCGCGGCGCAAGGTCCGCGGCGACAACGGCACGTACGTCCCCGACCCGACGGCCGTCGACATCGACCTCGGCATCGACTTCTCCGGGCTCGCGTCGATCTGGCTGCTCGAGTGGGAGCGCCGCGGCCCGCGCTGGAAGGAGGCCCGATCGAAGCTCAACGCGACGATGAACGGCATCGCGTCGCTCAAGAACGGCTTCGTCACGGGCGTGGGGCTGTACAACACCAAGACGGGCGCGGTCAAGCCGCCGGGCACCGACCCGGACAACAAGGGCTCGGTCGCCGTGGGGTCGCTCGGCGCGAGCTTCGGACTGCCCGAGATCGTGGCCCAGGTCATCCACTACATGGGCGACGACGTGCCCGAGGCCTTTGACCGCGCGTACCTCGACCTCTGCTACTACTACGGCGCGGGCTCGGCGGAGCAGAAGGCGCGGTACGGGCAGTCGTTCGGGAGCCTGAACCTCAAGCAGGGCCACTCGCGGCTGACGGCCTACGCGGCCAAGAGGATGGACAACGCGACGCTGGCGAAGAGGGCGTGGAAGGAGTTCCTGAGCACGGACGGCTTCGCGCCGACGGCGCCCTGGCAGAGCGTGCGGCTGGATGGCAGTGAGGTGCTGGCGCCCGTGGACGAGGCGGCGTGGATCTCCACGAACGACATTGCCCTCTACGGGCTCGCTGCTATTGAGAACCTGGCGCAGGCGGGGGATGCTCTCTGATCGGCGGGATGCATTATCTAGATAGTAGCTTGGGTAGGTAATGGGTTTAGGTATTGTTGGACAATGGAAGAAAATAGACCCCACCAATTGCGCATGTTGCATCACACCCCTGTAGACATTAGCATCATGAGCCAAAATTAGGGCTGTGTCATTCATCTCGTATCCGGTTTCCTAGTGTAATGGTTATCACAGCGGGTTCTGATTCCGCTAATCTGGGTTCGATTCCCAGGGAGACCTGAGTTTCTTTTTTTTTTCTTTTTTCCCCTTCCATGACATGCTCTGCTTTCAGCTCACCGTCGGTGGATTCCCATTTTGCGAACCCAGTAGTAGTAGATAGCATGCTTAATTGTTCGATTGTCTCATTGCCTCATTCTCTTATTGTCTGATTGTTTGGTTGCCTAATCGGGGTGGGTTTAGCCGAAGACCGTATACGGCTTCATTCATGGCCGAATTCTGTCCCATGGCAATGAGTCGACACCGGCGCATTACCTACTGACCTACCTGGGAGGTAAGTAGGTGGATGACGCTAACTGTAGATTGTTACATTTCTCAGCAAGCAAACAAGAAGCCTAGCTCTACCATCACCATACCCGGTTGTCTTGTCCCGCCTTCATTGGCTGTTTGGTGCATCCTAATCTTGCCTGTATTGACTTCTGCTCGAGGCATTGTAGCTGTGTAAGAGACCTTCAATATGTACAGATTTAGTGCTGCGAATTGGCCCGACTCCGTCTGCAGTGGCCATATCCAGGCCGAACGGAGGCCACCCATACGTTTCCAGCCTTCTCCCCTCGCAGTGAATGGATAAATACGTGCTAACCATTACAATCCAACCCCCATAAACGCACTGATGCATTGTAGCCACGACAATGCCTTCTTCTATTGACGTGGGGCTGTCTGGCTTGACCGGGCATGGAAAAGCGGTAGCATTCATCCTCTCTCTATATAAACCATCATCACCGCCAAAGGTCACGGCAGACCATACTTCAACCATCTAGCTTAGCTCTTTCGACTCGTCTCCTTTTGCGTATAAGCAAGGAAAAAGCAAGACGCCTGTGATACGATGTCCTCCACTACCGATAGTGATGACTTGGCCCATGATGAGGGTGCGCCGCCGAGACCAACCTCGGAGGCGTTTACGAGGTGCTCGCATCCCAAGGTCCGACCGGTGATGGAAGAGATCGACGCTAATGCCGACATAAACCTCATCGTGGGAGCACCGAAGTGCACCGCCCATGACTGTGATAATGAGGCACAGAACATAAGAAAGGACCGGATATGTTTCCGCGTCAACTCGGCCATCCTAGGCAGGGCCTCCCCAGCCCTCGGGTTCACTTTCTATAGTCCTAGAGAAGAGGTCTTCCCACCGGAGGATGACCCCACGGGATGGACCGCCCACCTCCCCGACGACGACCCGGAAGCTATGCGGACCATCATCCACATCCTCTATGGACGCTACCCCCTCCCGCCGCAAGATACATACATGGACCTTGACGCGCTCCTCAACCTGACCGTCCTCGCCGAAAAGTACGACCTCGTGCATCTTTTCCAGCCTTGGTCTGTCCAGTGGATGCGCGACATGGAGCCCTACTGGCTCGACCGCAGTTTCATGGAAGAATCAACCGAGGATCTGGAGTCGCTGCTCTGGATCTACTGGGTCCTCGGCCACGAGCCAATGTACGCCTACACGGTGCTGCAGATTACCATGCACTGCGGCCAGGACATCGACTGGGATCTCAAGGACCCGACCGACCACCTGGCCTTCACCCAAGGGTCCCGCGTTGCCCCCCAGACGCCATGCGCCAAACGTAAGTGGCCCGAGACCGACCAAGCAAGAGCCCTGCGTAGCGAGATGACTGACCTTTTTTCACCTGTCCACCTCTAGTCGATGTCTGCACCGTACGCAACAAGCTGTTCAAAGTCATCATGGAGAATATTAAACAAACACTCGGCGATCATCTGTGCGGAAAGCCCAGGCAGGATGGGGTCCGCTGCCGGCGAAGCGACCACGTGGACGACGGGGGCTGGCGCCGCAGCGTGTACAGGTCGCTGGAGATATTGCTTTTAGAGGAGATGATCTGGCCGGTGCCCCCGGCCATCGCGGTCCTGGCGAGTCCCAGGGAAATGGTGGAGACATTCCGCGCCCACCCCAACATCCCGGCGTTCGCCCACCGCGGCAGCGCTCCCTTCTGCGAGCCCGTCGGGCCATTCTGGGAATGGATCGAGGGGCAGATTCAGACCGCGACCTTCCACCTCCGAGTGCCGGACGCCGGTTACCTGAGCAGGCAGGCCGCGAAATCCGGGCTTGCGAGTTATTTGGCGTCCAAGAGGACACGCCACCGCCCGGACAAGGGACACTGGAACCTTATCGAGGTTCTCCAGTTCATGGAAGACATTGTCAAGTCCGAATGCACCGCGGCAAGGAATCACCACACCGGCTATGACATTGCTCGCATGTCATAGGAAATGAGAGATGGGAAGCTTGTACGTGGGAAACGGTCGTTATAGGAGGACAGACACGGCTCATGTTCGGAATCACGCTTTCTGCAGGCTGGGGTAAGTGGTTGAATTGAACGTCGACACGGTTATGTAATCGCCTTGCAGGGATTCGTCCCCTGCCAAGCTTGTGCGATGATCCGTTTGATTTCATCCGTCTCCATCTCTCTCTATGTACTATAGTAGTACTCGAGCCTTAATACTTGAAATTCATTTTGTTCACCTGCCGAGTCTGCAATGCGAAGCGCTTACGAAGGTGACGCGCAATGTCATTCGACACAATTAAAGGCATATTGTCCATCGTTTGAGCACCGGCATCGCAAAAGCACCGTGACGCGCATCTATGAATTGGTGGGTGATACAGCCATTGTCGAGGCCCAGTAAGCGACTCCAAGATAGGTACGGAGCACGTACAAGTAAAATAGGTCGATGAGAAAAACGAGATGCTCGTCCTCCTTCCACAACAACATCATGATAACTATCCGTAATGTCCCCAGAAGCATCCTTCGACAATCCCATCGCAGTATCGAGAAAAGAACAGAAGCGCCGACTAGGTAACTATACCACAAGGTTTTATCTAGTTTCTTGCGATGGCCTGATAATGGACCTGCTGCTGGGGGGGTCGAAACACCCCTTGTCACGGTACTGTCTCAACCCTTGCTGGTCTCAATGCTGACGCCCCCCCGTTCCCATTCTCCCACGGGCAACCATCACCACTCCGGACCTCACTCAGTCTCGAGTCGCACACGCGCACTCTGGGCCCAATCCCACCAGCGCACCCGCCTTCGTCCATGTCTCCTCCCCATCAGTCACCGGTATCATGCGACTTGGTCTCGACGAGGCCGGCCAGTTTGCACCGGTGCCGCCGCCATGGCAGGATGGCTGGGTTAGGGCAGGCAGTTAGTTTACCGACCGGCTCAATAATAGCTATCTACGTTAGTTAGTTACCTACCACGCCGCGACACCAAGGCGAACGACCCCCGGTCGAAACCATCTCCAGACCAGATTCGTCTCTTGCCCTGGGGGTTAGATG
Organism: Xylaria palmicola; assembly: GCA_022385595.1. Taxonomy (NCBI): domain Eukaryota; kingdom Fungi; phylum Ascomycota; class Sordariomycetes; order Xylariales; family Xylariaceae; genus Xylaria; species Xylaria palmicola. The sequence goes on along the minus strand of MU281329.1, from coordinate 146,184 downwards.
GCGACAAGCCTCTCTCCCCCCATCCACGAGTTTCAATTCCTCCTCGTCTTTTCTCGTCCCTCTCTCCCTTTTTTTCTCTTCCACGCCTCATTCTTCGCGCCCGTCGTGTTTCGAGGTGGTGCTATCACTCCTTTAGTCGGCTCCCCCCCCCCTTCAGCCTGGCGCGAAACGTTGTGTGTTCGTCGCTCTTGTACAATAATTCCGCCCACTCAAGAGAAACAAATTCCGGAATGCTCTCGTTTTCGAAATCCGTGAACGGGTGATCTACAGAGCTATTCTTTTATTCTCTGTCTTCCATTCCTTTTTTTTTTACTCGCATAATCGTGCCTGGGTTGAGCCCGTATATTTTTTTATTTCCTCGTAACGGCTGGTCTGTTGTGTTGTTTCTTACCATCGTTTTTATCTGATTGCGCCCAATCTTTATAATCGCGATTCTGCGAGGAGTTGTCACGTTCACGAGGGGTTCCTCGTCCTCAAGATCCTCTCAGGATGAGGGCGCTATACGCCGAGGTCCTGTTATTGGCACTAGCGACGCTCGCGCCGGTCCAGGTGCGTATCGCCATACCCGATCTGAGTAGGGATAGACAACTAACGGGGGGGAGGGAGTAGGCCGACACGTACAAGTACTATGATCAACCAGTGAAGCGTTCGTTTTTCGGAGACCTGTTGGGACAGCTCAGGGGCGGCGGCGGCGGCGGCGGTGGTGGTGGCGGTGGCCGCGGTGATGGCGATGGCGATGGCGATGGCCAGGGAGGACGGCGTGGCGGCAGGGAAACCGTCACCGAGACCGTCCGGCAGACCATCACGGTCGGCGGCGGCGGCCTGGGCGGGGTATTCAACACCTCGGTGCCGACAATGACGGCGACGGTTACGGTCACCCAGCCCGCCGACGTGGCTGTCGGGACTACCACTACCGAGTAGGTCGAGGCTTCGAGATGGCGGAGTGAGTATCGGAGGCTGACTTGATGGACTAGGCAGGTGACGGTCACCCAGCTCGCCACCACGACGATGATCACTACGATGATGCAGCTGATTGCGTGCGGAACCCCTTTCGGAGTCCCTGTTCCGCCCGCCGAGGCCTCGTCCATCGCCTCTTCCGTAGCCCAGGTCGTGTCGTCTGGTCAGGCCGAAGCCTCCTCGATAGCGGCCACGTCTTCCGCCGCCGTCACCGCGACATCGTCCGCTGCATCAACTTCCCTGGTTTCGATTCCCGTGGCTGTGAGCTCGACCACGTCTACACGTAAGCTCCCCCCGGACCCGAGCCAGATCAGGAGAAATCCGTTAACTAACACTGAAGCATTATAGCCCTCGTCGCCCCGCCTTCACTGACAACCTCTATACCCCTGCTCAGCTCATCGCCAACGTCTCTAGCATCAGTGGTGCTCTCGAGCACGTCGAGCGCGCTGGCCGTCCCGTCATCGAGTTCGGCGGCCGCAGGATCCAGCACGTCCGACGTGGCATCCGTCCCGGCAGCCAGCTCATCAGCCGCCGCCGCGGATTCCAGCACGACGGCGGTGGCCACTTCAGCAGCGCCAGAGATCACCTCCTCGTCAGCCGAACCGGTCACGACCTCGACGACGGCGAACACCGTGCCGGCCGAGGGCGCGTCGTCCATCGCCCTGCCACCCTTCCAGTCGACCCCGTCCGTGGCGCCGACGACGACGGCGGCGGCGGGGGCCCAGTCATCGGTCGCGCTCCCCGTGCAGGAGACCCCCGCGGCCGCCGTCCCCGACGTCCTCGCGCCCGCGCTCCCGGCCGTCATCACGGCGACGACCTTTGCGGGCGCGAACGAGGGCCCGCCGATCGATTTTGGCGGCGTCGATCTGAGCTCGGTGATCAATCTCGGCCCCGTCGCGTGAGATCTCCCGCCGCCGGGGCCTGTGTGGTGGCGAAGGACGAACGGGGAGGAGGGCAGAGGGGTATTTGTAGGTGTGGGAGGGGGAGAGAGACGCACAGAAAACACTGGTGGCGTGCATTGGGAGCTTGTTCTTTCAATACATGCTGCATGTTTTAGATGAAATATACATTTGACCCCCAGAGTCGACGTTGAGAAGAAAGCCCCTGGCGTAATCTAGTTACTTCTATTCTTGATCATAGTATGGCAAAATAAAGATATTGACACTGTAGCTTAGACAGAGTATTTTTTTCTTTCTTCAATTCAAGACCGACGAGATTATCATGTTACAGCAGTCAACCTAGCTTGTTTTTTTTATTGCAGTGGCTGTGTCGTGCAGTAGTATGGTCCCGCCAGTCTGTTCAACAAAGAGACCGACGTTACTTTTCAACGCCCAATCCCTCCGCCATTCACGATGATGGAGTGAAAATACGACCAGGCGAAGCTGTTTTGAAGTAGCAAGTCTAATACAGGGGGTATCATAAGTCCAGTTTTTTCCTCTCCGAACCCAGTGCCCAAAACGCCCCCAAAAAATTCGCCTCTAGATGTAACGTGCTTTACGCGGCTATAGCGCTACTGTAGATCCTGTCATGAACCGGCCGCGTCCCCTCCTGCTTGGTTTTTACGCGCGGCCGCCTTTATTTTCTTCGCTTGCCGTTTGCTCATAGGCTGCTCTCCGCCGTCGCCGCCTGGTTTCGCGGTCTCATTTGCGCCAGCAGACGCAGAAGTCTCGGCATCGGCACCGGTCTTCCTCTTCTTGCCCCCGGAACCGTCCGTTCCCTGGTTCTTGTTCTTTTTGCCCTTATTGCTAGGCGCGTTCCCGGAACCAGCTCCAGTGCCGTCGTCATCACCGGCCTCGCCCATCTCGACGTCGGCCTGTTCACGGTCCGCAACCCCGATAATGTCCACGACGCCCCGGAAGCCGCTGCGCTTCAGCCCCTCGTTCACGACGACACCGCGCGGGAGTAGGCCCAGTCCCTCGGTGGCGCGGTCCGTGGACAAGCCCCACACGTGAAGCAGGTTTACGACGTCGGCCGGCGCGCGCAGGCCCAGCACGGACCGCGCCTCGCTGCTAATGACAATGCCACGGCCACGGGTGGCACGGATCAGGGACGACACGTTGCCAATGAAGGTGGCGCGCGCGCGAGCGTCCACGCCCGCCCCTCCGCTCCCCGCGTAGCCGCCACTGCCGTCCTTGGCGCCCTTGGATCCGAGGACGTGCACGGGGGCCGGCCCCTGCAGGACCTGTGAATAGCACACCTCGAAGCGGACGCCGCGGCTCACGGCGAACATGCAGGGCTTCGGGCGGAAGTTGAACTGCTGCCGCACCGTCAGGTCCAGCGATATCAGGGAGATGTCGTTCAGGCTCTGGCAGGCGGCCGAGAAGCTCTCCTCGCTCTGTGGACGCACGGCGAGCATGTCGTATGCGGAGGCGAGCTGCGGCAGGCGGTGGTGCTGCGACGCTTCGCTCAGGACGATGGTTGCGCGACGGAGGACGGTGGGGAGCTTGGGCGCGGGGGTCGACAGCGCAGATGACGATGAGGAGGGGGAGGGCGTGTCGAACTTTGGGAGTGGATTGGTGACCTGGGGCGGTACCGGTGCCCCGATCGTGTGGTTCAGCGCGACGACGTCGTAGCCCAGCGATGCGCTGAAGCGGAGTGTGCGCTCGAGGTCCGCGGCGCTTGTGTGGGGTGACCACGCGATGTTGAGGTCGTAGAGCATCTTTCGTCGGTGCAGGGGGGGCACGAGGCCCGTGGGCGTGCGGTTGGACGGTATTGTCTAGTCGATAGTTACGAGAGTCGATTCGAGGCGTTGAGGGGGTTTGATCTGGGAGCTTAATTCATCGTGAAGATGGCGTAGTCAGGTCTCTCTAAAAATAAATTTCTTATCAAGTTGACAACTCCCAAAAGTACCGCGCACAGCTCTTGTGGGGTATCTAGCCTAGCCTAGTGGCAGCCACAGTGGGGTGGCCGGGCACCTGGTACCCAAGTACCTCTTTAGTAGGTACTTGTAGGGGAGCTGCCTGCAACATCCGGGGTGGTTCCACAGCATTAGCATAGCCTCAGTGATGCGTGATGCGACATTCCGCTTGTACAAGTCACTCCATGATTGACGGTAAAAGAACAGCGCCACCCGAATCAACCATCTCATCCCATATTCCTACAGTCACCAACACTCCCTATCACGCCGTCACTCCATTCTCGACGTTCTCGACTTCTTGCGACACCAGGATTCCCATCATCATTCCGGTTTCCAACTGCCAGTTCCAACGACACTGTACTCTGCACAGTCTCGACGAACCCGTCGCACGACGGCCGTGTACGCTGAACCATGTGTCTCATCTTCACCTGCGGTGAGCACACCTTCCGCAAGGAGGTCGAGGGCTACGAGGGCATCACCTGCCAATGCCACAACTGTGGTAACTACTCTGCCCATGTCATCAAGAGTAACCCGTGGTTTACTTTCTGCTTCATTGTAAGTGCCTCCTCTTGTGCCCTCCGCCGCCCTCCGGCTCTCTTCCCTACTCCGTCTCACACTATTGTCATGGGGTGTGCTCTCTGTGTATGCAGTGTATGTATAAGTATGTGCTAACTCGGTCACCGCACAGCCCGTTCTGCCGCTCTCCTTCAAAGGCTACCACGATGTCGTCTGTCATATCTGCAACTTTGCCCAGCCGCTCGAGAACAGACCCGACGTCATGAACATGAAAGGGGGCGGGAACAACATACCCATGCAAAACCAACACGCGCCACAAGGCTGGGGCGGCGGTCCCCCTCCACCGCAAGGTCAACAGCCCATGCAATATAAGTGATACGGGTGTTGGAGACTTTAAGAGGCCCGAGAAAGAGGGGGCACACGCCTACGAGCTATCAGGAGTAATCGATCGCGGGCGATGAACAATGGCGACTCTCTAGGCACATTCTGTCTGTCTGATACAGCAGTGGTAGACACGGCGAGACAAAGCACGATGGTTTTCAAGTGGAATTCATGACATGGCGTTCAGGGATGTACGGACGGTCGATATTGATTTGATAACCCCCACGGGGGGAATAGCAACCCGCTTTGGCTTTCCTATCGCGGTCTACTGTGCTTTGTATATCGGATACGTTGAGGATACCTTCTTTTTTGTTAGCATTAATGAAACAGCACGACGCCAGCACAGTAGTTTGCGATGTTGATGGCTGCTTCGAAGGCACACGCAGGACTTGAGCAGCAAAATATAGTCTGAATCCCCATACACTTTAAATACTTCTGAAATTGGCATGCACCCTTGAGAAGGCCAATTGCTTGCAATGGTGCAGAAACGACGTACTGTCACCGCGGGATAACGTGTCTCCGGCTTCTATGCGACCTTGTCATTGCTGGAGTTTTCCATTGTTGTTCTTTGCCGCCTAGACCGGCTTTCAATTAAGCAGTGCCGTCTGAGTCGTGCCTCTGACGTTGCATACGGAGCTATCATCCGAAATTAACCACCCAGCTCCTATCGATTGGTCAGCCTTCAAAGCGACTCAGTGGTGAGATGGCCGAGTGGTTATGGCGCTGCGTTCAGGTTACCTGTTCAAATTTCGCAGTGGAGCAATCCGCGTGGGTTCGAGTCCCACTCTCATCATCAATTTGCTCTTCGAAAGAGTTGATTTTTTCTTGTCTTTTTCTTTTCCGTTTCATATCGTGTTCTAAATACGTAGTAGGATCGATGCGGGACAGCTTGGATCCTATTCCTTTGCCCTTTCGTCATAGTACGTTTATTCAAACCTTGTCGCCAACAAATAGGGTTCGTGTGAACAAGACAATTCAAACCCCAGATCTGCATTTTGAACATTCTGAATAGTGCCATTCCATATCTCATCAGCCATACTACCGGCCGGAGGGGTGTGGTTTAACTCCTTTTGTTGACCCTTATCATGCATGGGGTTAACCTTTGGTACAGACACAGAGGTAACACGTGACTAGGTACGAGTGTAGAAGAGAGACGGTACGTCATTCGCCCAATGTCTCAATGCCAAGAACCGTGTAACCTGGGTACCTTAAGTAAGGGACAGGTAACTCGCCCTACAACTACAATTGTCCGTGGCCCCGGAATAGCACTCGAGTGTAAATGTTATTGTGACTTACACGCAAGTAAACTGGCAATTCACTCTCGCCCCTCCCAAAAATGTCAGTATCTCGTGATACCCTTTTCCACTCAGCTCCCAAGACAGAGACGATGAGGCAAACAAAGACAACGTAAGTAACTTGTGACTGATAACCTCTTGATAGGACGACCGTGGCAACTTTTCCGTCCGCCGACGAGGTGGCCAGGACCGATGCCTTTCCCACCGTGATCTGGAATCTCGAACCGCACCGTGAGGGACTGCTGCCCGTGGCCGCCGGAAGAGGCGGACCATTCAAGATCCACTGGGAAGTCCACGGCGACGGACCCGTGAAACTTGTCGTACGTTCTCCTCTCCGACAGCCCGCTGCCTTCTGCGTTTCCTTCATGGGGGAGGGTGAGATGGAACCTTGGATATAATATACGGCGCTTCCGTTATACTGCCCTTGCCTCTCATTCTCTAGCCGTTTTGGCGTTATATACTCCCGTGTATTTGCCGTAGATGTCGGCAGAGTGGTAGAATGAAGGTATAGGGCTGTGGGGAGCTGACAGTTACGTTTAATGTACCAGTTCGTCAACGGTCTGGGGGTTGTCAAGTCGTCCTGGCAGAGGCAGACTATGCATTTTGGACACCTGAACGGTGACCGGTACTCGGTGCTCATCCTCGACAACAGGGGCATGGGTCTTTCCGACAAGCCGTGGATGCGATATAGCACGTCGGAAATGGCGGCTGACATACTAGAGGTGCTCGACCACCTGTCATGGACCGCGGAACACCAGTTAAATGTTTGTGGCATCAGCAGTACGTGTCACCACCATCTGATCATCAGGCTTTGCTGACCGACATATGCACACTATAGTGGGAGGCAGTAAGTGACGCCTAGACTCGCCCGCCTTCTCCTTCGATAGAAAAGGAGGGTGGAATCAAGACTCGAAACGTCTGCCAGAACAGCTGACTAAAGTTTCTTGAAGTGATCGCACAGGAAATCGCCTACGCGGCACCGCGCCGGATAGCCAGCTTAAACCTGATCTGCACGGCGGCCGCCATCGAGAACACGACGAGCTTCTCCGAGAACATGGTCAACCGCGTCACGATGCTCCTCCCCAAGAGGTGAGTTCGTCTCTTGCCCTCTCCCAGCGACCAGCGCCTCTGTGCGATGTATTCTGGCCATGACATATATAGGCTGCACCCCCACTGACGCAGACGAAAATCTTCGCGGGAGAGCAGCCTGGACCGCACCGTCGCCTACACCGCGGGCAACGTCTTCCCCGCCGCCTGGCTCGCGCGGCCCGACGACGCCGTCCTCCCCGACGAGTCCACGCCGCGGTGCCGCCCGCCGGGGAACGGTGGCGTCGGCGTCGGCGTCGGCTGGCCCTACCGCCACTTCGGCAGCAACTACGCGCGCTTCGCCGCCCAGGAGGTCGTCAAGCAGCGCGACCGCCGCGGCTTCACCCGGTCGGGCTTCCTCCTGCAGATGGTCGCCGCCGGCTGGCACCACAAGTCGGCGGCGCAGCTGCGCGGCATCGCCGACGAGGTCGGCCGCGAGCGGATACTGGTCGTCCACGGCACCGACGACAAGGTCATCTCGACCCCGCACGGGAGGAAGCTGATCGAGTTCCTGCAGCCTGGACGGGGTATTGTGGTGGATGGCATGGGGCGTGAGTACATTACCCAACTCTTGAGCCAATCTCGGAGATCACCATTCCTCATCCCATTTCTCTCCGAATGTCCCACGCGTTAGCAGCATGTACCACTTACTGACTTGATGTTCCAGATGCGCCTATAATAGAAAGGACCCAGTGGTTCAACGGGTTGCTTACTGAGATGTGTGCTACGGGCGAGCGATTGAGCGGTCGATAAATGATTCTGCCTCATAGTGCAGTCATATGTAAAGTTTCAAGAATCAATACAGAACGCACGCTCTACGCTTTCATGAGCGTCAACGCCGGAGCGCCTAGTGGTATCTATTTTCACACACAAAGTCCTCCCAAGTTAGACATACCCGATTCAAATACAAGCTCTTCTAATACTCTCCATAGTTGACCTAACCCGTGGAGTGCCATTAACCCCGTTACCCCATTCAAACCACCGACGAGGAAAGTCCCGCTACACGGGGAAGAGCGTGTGCTAATCTGATCAGTCTCGGCTAATGGTGCTGATAAAACTCTGGTACTGCTCATCTTCGCTAACAGACTTGGTCGAGGCGGGTTTTGCTGACGCAGGCCGCCCTGGTGTTGGCCGGCTATCCCACAGAACGCCGGGTAAGTGGGAAGGGTGAGACGTCTCTGAGGCCCTGGGGGTATCCGAGCGCTCATCAGTCTGATCCTCCTTTCCTGCCCTGGGAAGACGCATGGCTAGCAAGACGTATTCCGCCCGAGTCATATGCTCCATTACATCATCCATGTATCGTTGTACCTCATCCTGAGGTGCCACTACTCGGGCCAGCGTCTCCAGGACCTTTGGGGCATTTGCATGAAGCCGAAGCGTCACGGGTTGGTAGTAGTCCAACGCTGGGTCGCCGCCGTATTCTAATTTGCTACCCTTCCGGACAATCAAGAAGGAAGCAATCACCTCAGTCCCATCGGCAGAAAACTCCAGGATGCTGTACTTGGGGAAAAGATACCGATCCCCTGTGCCGCCAGCAAATTCGAGGACGACGGCGGTGATGTCAGGTTTTGTGGGCGGCGGGCCTTTGGATCGTAGGGCTTGTTGTGGCGTCGGAGCACTTTGTGATGGAGTCGCACTGGGAGTGGACGGTTTTTTGGATGCGTCTTCCCCTTTTACTTGCGTAAGTGAAGTCTGGTTGGAACCCTGCGGGTTCGAAGAAGCTGTCCCCGGTGTGGTATTTTTATAATCGACGCGCTGTAGTACCCCGACGAGTACGTCTAGGTTACGTTTGAGTTCCGCGTGATCTGTGAATCTGGTCTTCCCCGTCGCTACTCGCTGCACCAATTCCCTGATCAACTCTCTGTCCAGCGATTCTTTGAGTAAAAGGACGACCAGAGGGTCGCATCCAGGAGGCGGTCGCAAGTCCCAGGAGCGTTGAGTGGGATTCGACGTCTTAATAATGTCTAGAATAGTTCGGACTTCATTTGCATAGTGTTTGACGTGTTTGCCCTCTATCATGAATTCACTGGATTGTGCGGCTTGTGCGCTGCTTTTCTTCCTATAATCCTGAGTAATTTGGTCGATGATCTTCTGAAAGTGCGCCAATTCGTGGGATGCGGCATCACCAACAGCAACCCTTTTCATAAGATCACGCAAGTGGGGATCCTCAGAAGCTCTCTCGGCCAATGTCACGATGATTGGGTCAGCACCGGATGCGGCATTCGCAGCGGGTTTGGCCGGTGTCGGGGTCGCCTTGACGGCGCTCCCCGTGGACGGCGGCAAGGGGTCGTCCATGGTCATGGGGCGACTCAATGGTGGTAGAGTATCGCCGGCAGTAAGTTGAGGTGTTGATGTGGTCGGAGCATGTAGTGGATGAGTCGAAGGCGTGGGAGGCTGAGAGAGGGGGGGCTGTGGTGGTCGAGGATGTGCAGGTCCTGGCACAGGCGCGTGCGCCTGCTGAGGTGCGGCCAGGACAGACTTGAGATCCCGCCCAGAATTAACAGAGAGATCGGCTGTCGTTGGGGGCTTGGGGCGCTGTAATTCGGGTTGTTGCGGCGGGGTTGACATGGAGGCTGGGGCCGCGGACAGAGCTGCGGACGGGGTTGCGGACGTAGGAGGAAGCTGTTGTGCTGGTAGCCTACCGCCCTCTTTGGGTGGTGGAGTGGGCGGCACCGAGGGCTGTCCTGGCTGGCTCGGTTGTGTGCCCTGTGCAGTTGAAACAGGTGGCGGAACAGCAGCGGCTGGCGTGGGCGATGCCGCAGTCGTGGATGTAGCCTGGGGACCAACCGGAGGCGTGGTCGTGGACTTCGGCGGCGGCATGGCGCCGTTGGGCGGGCCGTACTGCATGATGGGTCGGAAGTTTGTGTTGGCTGGCGCAGGCTTCGGGTCCTTGACGGCGTACATGGTGGCCTCCAGCAGATGAGGCTCGACGGTGATAGCGATCTGGCCGATCTTGGTCATGGTGTCCTTGGCCGGGTTATCTTCCTTCACGACACCTTTTCGCTTGCTGGGCTTGGTCCAGTACTTCTCAAACACGCCGTCGTGTATCCATTTCTGGCGCGATCTGGAGAGCGACTCGGCCATGACACCGCTAGACAGACGCTGGTCAGAACTAGTTAGACAGAGCACGGGCAAGCAGGCAATGAGTACCTCTCCTGTATGGACTGGAAGTCCTTGGGCGGCAGGTCGTCGGGCTGCGGCTTCTCGACGGTCGGCAAGGGCTGGCCGGGCTGGAGAGACTTGGGCAAGGGAGCAGACGCGGACGACGAGGACGGCGGTTCCTGCGCGCCATATTCGGCGGGCTGAGGCGAGGTCAGCGCGGACGGTGGTGTCGACGTCGAGGACACGTCGGGCGGCGTCGAGTTGCGTTTCTTGGCGACATGTTCGACCCGGGCGGCGGCCCTCGCAGGCAGCTTTCGTTTCCTCTCCATGGATATGCGAGGCTCTGTCGGGTCAAGACATACGAGGGGCCGAGTGAGGGACAGGAATCGGCGCGATGCTCCAGTCCAGAGGTCCGGACGCGCGCGCGCTAAAGCTAGAGATCACGGCCTAAGAACGCTGATCGTCTCCCGCGGTGTCCAAGAGATGGGAAGTGGAAGCTACATTGATATGGGTTAGAGTCGGGGGGTATAAATGACGCTGTGATAAATTAGCAGGTATTGTGTCGTCAGCTGTCGTGATATATCGCTTTATTCAAAGGCAAGCGCTTTATGATGGATGATCCACGGGGAGGCAGGCTCTAATAGGCCTGTTTGTGGGCTGGGGATGTCCCAGCCTAGCGGCCGGTGCGAAGAAGATGGCCTAGCCTTGACCATTAACAAGCCTGCCTTATGTAATCCGTCATATGCATATAATAGGAATATAGGTAACTTAAGTTTTGCCAATAATCGCGTTATTAGGTATTACCGAGGTACATAGGCAAGGTTAAGTCGAGACTCGAGGATTATAGTACCTACACGATGCTTGATCCTACAGTTGGATGAACGAATGGCTGGAAGAAAAAAATAGACCAAATCGTTGACAAGTTGTGTCTCTTTGGGACCGTTGAGCGACTGTTGACTCTGTTGCCTCCATTGAGAGTCCGCATTGACATCTCGATAATCCCCAGCTACATCAACCTTATCTACCAGCAACCTTCATCGATCACGCACTCATCGGTCCTGGCCACATTCCTCGCATGGCTCCTCGCTCCTCTCAGTGGGCTATTCCGCTGGGTGTTAGCTTTGGTGTTCCGCTTAGTCTTTATATCATATTTCTCTTCCTCGGAGGGTTCTCCTTTTTCCAAAGGCAGTGAGTTTCCTTCATTCCAGCTCTTCCTTCTGTGATCCGGGCTCATTCCCGTCAGCTTCTTCTATGCCCACCGCATCAATACGCTATTCTGGCATGATGTAGACAAGCCCGAATACTGGGGATTTGGAAGTGGGTTAGCAATGCAGTGCCTCATCCCTGCTGAATGCTGGGGCTAATGCTCCATCGCCGCCTTCTAGGAAACCAGGTCACACCGTTCTCTCTAGCATCCGGGAACGAGACTCTCTATGCATGGCATATACTTCCCCTAAAAGCCGTTCTGAAACACGAGGAGAGGCTCCAATCCTCGCCTGTGGGGTACGCTGATAGCATCACGGAGACCGAATCGTTCAAGATATTGAAAAATGACCCCGATGCCCAGCTCGTTATTTCATGTAAACTGTCCCAAGCCTGGGCGAAATCGCGGAGCTCGTCTCATTTATATGCCAAGCTAACCGCTCCCTTCTAGTCCATGGTGTATGTGACCCGCGATCTGGCGTTTTCAAGGCTCCCCCACTCGGCCGCAACTAACTATCCGACGTAGAATGCGGGACATATCGCCCAGGGCTTGAGGACTGGGCACTTTCATACTCTCACAGACACCTCGAGCTTCCATATTCTGAGTATAGACTACCGCGGGTACGGAAAATCAACGGTAAGCCCCCCGAGTGTCTCATATCGCATTTTGGCCGGTCTATGAGTTGTCACTTTGTACGTCTCTCAGCTAGTTGGGGATGTACCTCATCAAAGAAAAGTCTGACACCAGTTCGCGAAGGGCTCACCATCCGAGGCTGGCTTAATCGAAGATGGCGTCGCCCTTGTGGATTGGGCCATGAATGTCGCCGGGGTGTCACCCGATCGCATCGTGGTGATGGGCCAGAGCTTAGGGACTGCTGTGACGGCTGCTGTTGTCGAGCATTTCATCTCAAGAGGGATTGAATTCGCTGGCGCCGTTCTGATTGCTGGCTTTTCGAATGTGCCTACTTTACTCAGCAGCTATCGGGGAGCCGGCTTCATCCCGGTGCTCTCACCTCTCCGGCCCATCCCACCGTTGCTACGCCTTTTCCAGGGATTCGTTGTGGACAAATGGGAGTCTGCTAGTCGCCTCGCCGAAGTGGTTCGCCTAACGCAAAGGAGGCTGCGTCTGACATTAATCCACGCCAGAGACGATTGGGATATTCCATGTCACGAAAGCGACACGTGTAAGTCGTTCTCAGCAATGTCATGTTGCGCATGTGTCCAGAGCGCAAAACTCTCCCGGCTACGCTTCTAGACAAGGTATGTAAACTCACTTACGGTAATGTAGTGTTCCAATATGCTGCCAAGGCAACAATGAGCCAAGCGTTGGATGATGGGGAATTCCTGTCGTGGAAAAAGCAAAGGAGCACCAGGTTTGATGATGGGACTTTCATCTCCATCGTCACGGCCGAACCAGATATCACCATCCGGCAAGAGCTGATACCATATGGAGGTATGGCAAATCACCATGTCCATGCGTTGTTCGAACACAGTCTCGCTAATATAGACGCTACAGGACACAACGGCGTTATGCTGTCCTCAGCTGTCCCACTCGCCGTCATGAGGGCATTTTCAGCCGAGGTAGATTCATTGATATGATGTAAGAGGGAGTCGAGATGAGAAACAGTGTCTTCGAGTATATTTTCAGATATTTGCTGTCCCCATGGTACCATGTGACGGGCAATATCTCGTAATATACATATGAAATTTGCACATCCAAAGTCATATTCATGTCGGGCTTCCCATGTCGGGTACCTCTAAGCGACCCACCCGAATACAGTACCCGAGCACTGTACTACCTAGGTAGACCGAGTTAGTTACCAAGTAGGTACATGTGCCCGTTACCCCGCCAAGGTAAGCATAGCTTCAAACCGCTGGATTAAACCCCACGATCTGGCCTGTCCGGACGCGTTCTCAACAATTCCTACCGAGGTGCTCAAGTGGCCGCCACCGGCTTTCCCAATAGCGCCCACTCCCGTCAAGTACTGTTGCACCTGTTTTATATCATTAGACTTCTCGTAACCTCGCTTTCGTAATTCGCGACATGGCTGAAGAGTCGAAACCTTCGAACCGGAAGGAGAAGGAGAAGGAAAAGGCGGCCAAGAAGCTTCACAGGGCCGTCGACGGTCTTTCCAACGAGCAGGTCACCCAGCTTCTCGACTTGAATCCCGCTCTGGCCACCGAGCTGGCCAGCGGATCCGACGACAACCCCAATGCCGCCGCCGAAGCCCTCCGCCGCCTCAACCTACAAGACATCATGACCGGCCTCGCAGCGAGCGGGAAGAACGTCAAGGATATGGGCGCTTACAAGTTCTGGGCCACCCAACCCGTGCCCAAGTTCGGCGATGATCAGAGCTCCAATGAGCCCTTCGAGGAGGGTCCCATCAAGGTACAAACTGTCGACGAGATCCCGAAGGAGGCCCCGCCCATGCTCGACGGATTCGAGTGGGCTACCCTCGATTTACTCGACGAAGCCCAGCTCAAAGAGGTCTGGGAGCTTCTGAACGGCCATTATGTCGAGGACGATGAGGCCATGTTCCGCTTCAACTATTCTGCCAGCATATTAAAATGGTGAGTCTCGTCCCGCCCCGCACTTTGGAGCGCCGCGCAAACGAGCGTGCGGGCTGACTCGATCCCACACCTTGCAGGGCCATGATGCCACCGGGCTGGAAGAAACAGTGGCATAGAGGAGTTCGGGCATCACAGTCAAAGAAGCTCGTTGCCTTTATTGCTGCTATCCCAGTCGAACTGCGCATTCGGGACAAGACCCTCCACGCCTCAGAAGTGAATTTCCTATGCATACATAAGAAGCTCCGCTCCAAACGTCTCGCACCTGTCCTCATCAAAGAGATCACCCGCCTCTGCAATCTAGAGGGCGTTTTCCAGGCAATCTACACCGGTGGCATCGTCCTCCCCAAGCCTGTCAGCACCTGCCGATACTACCACCGCGCTATCAACTGGCAAAAGCTATACGATGTCGGTTTCAGTCCCTTACCGTCCAACAGCAAACCCCAGTTCCAGATCCGAAAGTACGCCGTACCTGAGCGCACCTCGACTAAGGGTTTGAGGGAGATGCAAAAGAAAGACATCCCGGCCGTACAGGATCTCCTGACACGATACCTTGCAAAATACGACATGGCTGCGACATTCGATAATCACGAGGTTGAGCATTGGTTGCTGCACAACAAAAAGGATGCGCCCGAGGAGCAGGTCGTATGGACCTATGTGGTAGAGGTGAGATATTTGCTCCCCCCTCCCTTCCTTTCTCCTTTTCCTCTTCTTCTTGGCGCCTCCAAGGTCATGTGTTAACCACCCCAAATCAAAGGACACACATAAGAAGATAACCGACTTTGTGTCATTTTATTGCCTCGAATCATCGGTCATCAATCACCCGAAGCACTCGAATATCAAAGCAGCCTATCTGTTCTACTACGCAACCGAGGTTGGCCTCACCACCCCCCCGGACAGAGGCGCACTCAAGGCTCGGCTCAATGCGCTGGTGTCGGATTCGTTGGTCTATTGCAAGCAATATAAATTCGACGTGTATAATGCCTTGTCTCTGATGGACAATGGCCTCTTCCTCGAGGACCAGAAGTTCGGCCCCGGCGACGGCCAGCTGCATTATTACCTGTTCAACTACCGGGCGAATCCCATAGCGGGCGGTGTCGACAAGCGAAACAGACTAGACGTGGAAAATCTGAGTGGAATCGGGTACGTTTCATATGCAAAGGCGAAGGCGACCAGTGCGACCACTAACATGGCCAGGAAAACCCAAATCTGATGCTGCTTGCCCCCGCACATGTGACGGTCTCCACAGCCCTTTTTATGTCTCGTCCAGTGACGAGGTAATTAATCTTGGCCGATTTGTCTAGATTGCGGATGTGCAACACATCGCCAAATGGATTGGAGGTGGGATGGCTCTTGACTTTGTGTCTTCATGCAGAATACGTTATACCCATGCGTGGTTCGTCGGGCCTTACGTACCAGAAACTATGGCAATGTCATACCGGATTCGTCCGATGGGTAGTCTTCGGGCCATGTGGAAGCCATAGATTCGGCGAGGCGTATTCCGAGGCTCTTCCAGTGACGGCCGGGGGTCTGGGTCCAGTGCAACCCGGCGATGCAGATGACCAATGGGACACCCACCCAATGCTGGCTCTTCCGGGCTCGCTCTGCCGGGGACGGGCTCAGTGCAGCCGTGGCGTCACCATCTGCCCATGCATCCAATCAATAAATCCTGATTTTGTTACCTACTGTGTCGGTTTCTATGTTTCCTAGTTGTTTAGGTGCATATCTGTTCGTCTCGATGTGCCTGATTTGCTTTGCATATGCGGCATATGCCCCGTTCCCGGGGGACATCATGCTAATGTGGTGGAACCAATTGCTGGGTGCGCGTGCGTGCATACGGAGTTACCAGGGATGTAAATGAGCTTGCACCACGTTATACAAGATGGCCAGTCCCTTGGGCCCGGACGACCTGAGCCTGAATTTTAATCGGCCATTCGTGATGATGAACTCTTGCGACTACACTGAGGCTCTGGTGAGTAAAGAAGGCTCAGCTCAGCGTTGTTCACCCCCGCCTCCGTTGAGCGCGCGCGGGCTAATTACCCTTTTCTACCGGAGACCCTGCCCGTAGTAGCAGCAAGCAGCCTAGCCACGAGGACAGATGTGCACATATATGCTGCTAAAGTGGTACTGCGACGAGTGCGGTGCCTGGTACACGAGCGACGAGATCAAAACCGGGGACTGCGACGACTTCACCTCGACGGGAGAATGTGACGAGAGGAACGTTACTACCGAGGAGTCAGATGCTGACGGTCTCTGCGATGACTGTACCCTGGCTCGTGAAGGATAGAAGGGGTGGCGGTGGCATCTCGTGCGCCGCGAGGCCATACAAACGAAATACGTTATAGCAGCATGGTTCAAGACAAGCCCTGCCGGGCAAGTGATGTGTATTTGGTTCGGGTCCGCACAATACGTTCAGCCGTAATCCAATGTTGATGAAAAAGAAGAGAAAAGAAAAAACCGGACGATTAGGGAATGGGGAATACTCGATTCCGGAGTGACGGGTTGGTCTCGGCCCTATTCAAACTGTATTTTGCATGTCTTCATGGCTCTTGTTGTATTCTGCAAAAAATTCGAACGTCGATAAATGTTGTCGATGCCTGATGATTTACATTGGGGTGGAGGACGTACGGATCGAAAAAAGATCTTGGGCAACGATTCTGCATAACTATCTGAGGCCCAACACTGTCGTATAGGGGAGGATATGGGACGATTATTTCCAACACCTTACAAACTTGGACAAAAACATTGATGCAAGGGCGAGAGGTCATCGCGGAAAAGGTATTGGCGTTTTACTTCTGCTCCGATTAGCTTGAATTATAGGTATTTGGTCATATACGCCTCCCATCAGGATGCGATCTCGTGTTTGCCACTGTCTTCCGGCTTCTTCTATTTGTGACGAGTTCAGTTGTAAAGCAGCCGGTGATCCAAGACCAACTCTCCGGCGACAGCGGACCACACTCATCTGCCTTATGCCGGAGTTTCGATATTTTTGCAGCCTTCCTAGGAGCCAAGGGCTTGAATACCTGACCGACACATGTTGTCAGACTATAAACGGGTCGTATCATTTCAACCGTCCGTCGAGGAGAACATGGAGTATCATGGGCTCCGAGTGTGGCGTGTGGGCAATCATACGACGCTCGGGATCTGTTATTCATAGAAAACATGGGTATCGTGAGATTACTCGCACTGGTTGCCCGGGTTGCTTGAATGCACAGCTAAAACAGTAGCGAGACGAAGCTTCAGTCGAACTGCCGCTCTAGGTAGACGGTATAAAGAAAGATGGCATCCTCACTCGCCGCATACACGTATACGTAGAGGCCATAAGAGTTGTGATACCTGAATGTCGAGGTTGAAGGAAGAGTCCGATAGCCGCGACACCCGGGCAGGCTCCCGGCGGCACCGAGCCTACTCTGCGGGATGCCGGTTGCGGTCGGGATGATGACATTATAGCGGGCGATAATGGCAATGGAGGGGGCGGGGCCTTGCCGATGGTGGGTAGCCAATCACCGGCAATACGCAGCACGCAATCCAATAGAGTTCGTCTGTATGCGGGTTAGTGAGGGGTCGATGGACCCACCGAGGGGCTGAGCACCGCTCCGTCACTCACTGGGGATCCATGCACCACACCAGCCCGGCCGCATGGGCCAGCCGACCTCTTATCTAATACGTAGTCTACCTAGGTAGGTTGTTGTACTTTGTGAAGCCGACATCGAGGTTCAGTCGTACGCAACGGGTGTATGAGCTATCCTGCCGATGTACGGACCGGTCGGTACCCATACTTGTCCCACATCCTGGCGCGATCGTCAGACGTGACGCCTACACCGTGCAGAGGCACCAGCACCGGCGTCAACATCCTGCGTACGCTCACGAGCCAAGAGGTGGCCGGGAATGGCGAGATGGAATAAGGATAGCTAGGCGCGGATTCGGCATGGCCCATGTGTGTGTGCTCGTTGTCGAGTCCAGCAAAAGAAATGATTGCCACGACGAGACCCCTCCTATTCATAATATCGCATGGGGATCGCGCCATCGTGAATTCAGCTAATTGCAGTTAAATATCTCCCCGGTCTACCCCTCCCTCCTTAGCTTCAGCTCTCTTCTGTTTAGTCTGTTACTAATCCTGTGATACCCTGCTGCGCTCTACTTGTTTGCTGTCTCTATATACCCGGCCTCGCCTGCTCACCCACAGACCACCGTCTCTGACACCATCATCACCCTCGATACATCCTCAATACACCCTCAAGCCTACACAGCTGCTCACCATGGCTACCGAATCTCGTCCCGCACCGTGAGTACTATAGCAATGCGTGCCCCGCGCGCCGATCCCGCAGACTCCGCATCCCTTGCTACCCCATAACCCGTCGGACCACATCATCGTGTCGTCGACTAATACAACCTGCCATTCCTGTAGTCTCCGCCTCGGCACCGTCGCCCCCAACTTCAAGGCCGACACCACAAACGGCCCCATCGACTTCCACGAGTTCGTCGGTGACAACTGGGTCGTCTTCTTCTCGCACCCCGAGGACTACACCCCCGTCTGCACCACCGAGCTCGGTGCCTTTGCCAAGCTCGAGCCCGAGTTTACGAAGCGCGGCGTGAAGCTGATTGGTCTGTCCGCAAACACCCTCGGCAGCCACGAGGGATGGATCAAGGACATCGATGAGGTCACCGGCGGCAAGGTCTCCTTCCCCATCATTGCCGACAAGGAGCGCAAGGTCGCCTACTTGTATGACATGTAAGCAGATCCCCCCCTCTGCCTGACAGAGCCTTCTCGGGGTCTATGTACTGATGATCTCCTCACAGGATCGACTACCAGGACACCACCAACGTGGACGAGAAGGGCATTGCCTTCACCATCCGCTCCGTCTTCATCATCGACCCCAGCAAGAAGATCCGCACCATCCTCTCATACCCGGCCTCTACCGGCCGCAACTCGGCCGAGGTGCTGCGCATCGTCGACTCGTTGCAGACCGGTGACAAGCACAAGGTCACCACCCCCATCAACTGGGTGCCTGGTGACGACGTCATCGTCGCCCCCAGCGTGAAGAATGAGCAGGCCAAGGAGCTCTTCCCCAACTTCCGCACCGTCAAGCCGTACCTCCGCTTTACCAGCCTACCCGAGGAGTAGATTGAGCCTCCCTTGACGTGGATTCATCTTCGCGCTCACTTTTAATACGAGCTTCATTGGCATGGGCGCCAGCAGGGGCAGGATCAGTAGATTTTGATATCGATTTTGTAAGATGATTGCTAGGAATTGCCATACCCCAATCTGTACGGCTGCGAAGGTGATGAAATTAATTGAAAAAAATTGCATAAAACCAACATGCTCGCAAAGTTAGCCTTGACGTTGTGAAACTGCTCAACATGTTCTTAGATAGAGCTTGTGATTCGAGTCACCGTGTGGGGAGTTCTCACTCTGGTTTTGTTCATTGTCATTGTAAGAGGGAAAACCATTCGCTCTCTAATCACGATTTGCGGGGGGACTTGTCTCTTTTGGCCAGAATGTGCTCAACATCCCCCGTATTGGGCCATCGTTGATATCCATCGATGTAGGTCTGTATACGCTGTCTTGAGGCGAATGTACCATCCATCCTGAGCGTGTACGGCGCAACCTCCTCATGCATGTGAATTATTAATTTATTGCTACCGGGTTCCGAGTCCCACAACGCATGACTACGGCAGATGCACGCCATATTGAGCAGTCTTCAAGTTTACATCCTTGCAAAACACGTGGCTTTGCGGTTCTAGCAATGCGGCTGGTCAACCCTCAAACCGCTGCTGTCGTTCATCCATCGATTATGCAAGACCAGCCAAGATATGAATTGTTTTGCGACTGACTTGACGGCTTCTACTAGATTCTCACCCGACTTGGTATGTTGGCCTTGTCAAGAGTTGACAGCCGGCACAGAAATTACTGAGAAGCCAACCCTGAAGGGTACTTGCGAGCAACGTATTCATCTGATCTTCAAAGTCTCGTTTCAAACATCTTGCTAACCGAGACTAGGTAGTTTCCCTAGACATTTAGCTTGATATTAAGCTTGAACTCACATTTAGCTGCCGTGGCTAGATATACCATGGTACTGACCAGTTATTCTGACGCGTGATTTTCTTGGACGAAACATTAACATGCAGTATCCACTCTTTGAATTTATCCAGCATATAATGATAACAATGTAAACGGGAAAAAGTGACTCCCGAGTTGAGTAGGTAGTCAAGAGTCGGTCTCGCGACAATTGTGATATCGTGGCATGGCCTGGTCCGGAGCGTGGAGCTTGCGGCTGAGATTAAGGGATGGAAACGGACGTTCATACGTATCTTGTAAATTAATAAGATATTCGGCTAGACATAGATATACGTTTTTTACTTAGTAGTTATCTAATATTATAATGAAGAAATCAATAGTATAGTAAAGGCCTACAGCTAATACTTATATATAAACAACTATAGCAGGGGATCGAACCCACTTGGAGAGACGCACTGTATCAATAGCGCATGGGCGTAGGCAGCAGGCCTATTCACACCGTGACAATCAGCCCCCTGACAGGTGCAGCACTGGAGGGCGGTACGTAGGGATACGTACCGAGAGCGTAGGAACCAGGGCCCCACAGTCAGGATAACCACCACAAGGAGCCTCTGGACTGGTCTGCCTGTGCCATTCAGCCTCCAATCCTGACTCCCTTCATCGTCGTGCCACATCCCCAGTGACTCGCTCTCGCTCTCCCTCTTCCTCGGCATCCAACGTGTACGCGCTGCGCATCGGCGAGGGTTGGAACGGACCGCTCCCAGAGCACCAAGCGACAGTGTAAGACGACAGGGACCGGCCAGATTCCCCGGCGCCAGCACCCACCCAATTTAAACTTCCCTGTTGCCCGTCTCCCTTGCTCGCCCCGGGGGCATATCGCGTTTACAGTTTCCATCCGCGCAGAGACATACGCCTTTAGACTTCTGCACTAGAGGCCAGAGGTACGTGCGCCCCCCATCCCTTTCTGCCCTCGTGGCCGTCGCCCGAGCAGCATGCCGCCTTGGGACCGCAGCGCCCGTTTCCCATGTGATCTACCTTGCTCGACGGCCCAAGGGGCATTGGAGCGTCGACGAGGATCTTTGTCCTTGCCTGGGACCCACATGCATCATTTTCCGTCTCGTTTACCCATGAGCAACCCGTCACTACTTTTGCATTCGATGTTGGGAACTCTCCCTCCTTACCTTTCCTCAAAATGGGCGATACGCTCTTCAACCAACGAAGCGGGAGGGGGCGAGGCAATACCGACGCCTCCAACCACAGCACCAGCGCCAACATCATGCCTAGCTCTGAACTAACGTGGGGTGAGACAGGGCGTCGAGAGAGCTGGCAAGCGCCCGACCATTTCCAGCTCCCCCAGCTTCGGGATCTAGAGAACAAGTCACCATCGGCCCTAGCGGCATTGCGATCACCTACCGACCTGCTCTCCGACGTCTATCGTGGAATTAGAAAGGCCATACCCAGCCGCGAACCTTCGTTCCGATCGAGAATTGCCGCTGGAGGCTTCACCAACCTTACGCCGCCACCCGTGAGCTCGGCCTTGGCTTCGGTACCACGACGTGGGCAGCAGCATGTTCGCAATCTGAGTCTACAAGACAGTCTTGAGAAGCCGCTACCTGCGCCGCCACCGCCATCGCTTCCACCATTGAGCACATTTGCGCCGCTCTCTCCCGCCATCCATCCACCAGATAGCTTTGGGACATTTTTTCATAGTGACACCGACACTGCAAATATGGAGAATAGATCGAATACCATGGATTCCACTACTTCAATGCCTCCGGGCCAGATGTATGGTGGGAGCAATGACGCCAATGGTAGCCAGGGAATCCCGGGAGGGGTTGCCAGAGCTGATGGGGATGGCCAGTTTGACAACTTGACTCCTCGGAGCAATGGCCCACAATCCGCCGGCCCTTCCCCACAGGCTCCTTCATCTGGGCGGACGCCAGCTCTCGGAGCCGCTGTAGGGACATCATCTACCGGATCATCGGCCCATCTATCGGGCCTGATGTGCAATGTGCACCGGACTACGGGCCGGGAACCACACCCGCTAGTCGGTGCCACCACTACTATCTTGGGTGACAAGTTATATGTTTTTGGCGGGCGAATTCTATCACGGAGCCGACCTGCGCCCTTGACCTCGGATCTGTACGAGTTGGATCTCATTCGGAGGCATTGGACCAAAATTGAGACCAGTGGCGACGTCCCGCCCCCTCGTTATTTCCATTCCATGTGTGCTCTGGGGGACACCAAGATGGTCTGCTACGGAGGCATGTCACCGACCAACAACCCCCAGCCCACATCTACACCCCAGGATCAGCAGCCAGAAGTGACTGTTATGTCCGATATCTACATCTATGATGTCCCCACCAAGAAGTGGACATTCATTCCTACCCAAGATACGCCACAGGGACGCTATGCCCACTGTGCGTGCATAATGCCTTCGTCTGCCACTTTCGTGTCGCATAAGGCGCCCCTATCTGCCCTTCAGCATAACCCATCCACTGGGAATCCGAACGAGGGCCGGATTGGGATCAGCATCGACGGAGCCGGCGGTGCTGAGATGATCATCGTTGGCGGTCAAGATGGAGCTAATCACTACATCGAGCAGATCAGCGTGTTCAACCTGCGTAGCCTGAAATGGACCTCGACCCAGCCGCTGGGGAAATCGTGCGGTGCATACCGTAGCGTGGTTGCGCCTCTGTCCCCGCTTGTGAATGCCAGGGTTGGCAAATCCAACAATGCGATATCGCGTCAAGACGGCGGAATGGGGCCGGACGCGAAGGAGCCGGGCTCGTCCATGCTGATATACTCGAATTACAACTTCTTGGATGTGAAACTCGAGCTTCAGATAAGGGGATCGGATGGTTCCTTGGTAGAGAGGCCCATGTCGGGTACCTACTCGCCGCCTGGTCTGCGTTTCCCGAATGGCGGCGTCACGGATACACATTTCGTGGTCAGCGGAACGTACTTGACCAGCTCGAAGCAGGAATACGCGTTGTGGGCATTGGACCTGAAAACACTAACGTGGTCGCGCATCGACGCGGGGGCCAGCGTCTTCAGCCAAGGCAGTTGGAACAGGGGCGTCCTGTGGAACAGAAGAAACACGTTTGTCATTCTGGGGAACCGCAAGAGGAGCCTTGTCGACGATTACAATCATCGGCGCATCAACTTCTCCAACGTATGCATGGTTGAGCTGGAGGCGTTTGGTTTCTACGACAACCCGCGCAAAATCTCGCCCATGTCCGGCTTCTTGTCTGCCAGTAGTCCGTTCCTGGCGCCAGGTCTGAGCGTAGCGAGAAAAGCCGGCTGGACGGCGGGTGGTAGATACCTTTCACGCGCAGCCGAAGAGCTGGGAGAGAAGGCCTTGGCTCTGCGGGAGATAGCGGACATGGAAATCCTGTGCCTTAATGGGGAGAGGATACCGATCAACTCGAGAATGGTCGGCAGAAGATGGGGACCATATTTCGTGCAGCTACTCCGTGAGGGGGCTGCCACTCAAGATGGCAGCGATGCCATAACGTTAAGGACAGGCATGTCTAGTCAGGCAGGCACCCGCATGTCTACCATGACCATTACGCAGGCGAATCGGAACCCGGCCGACAGCAACCTATCTCTAGCAACAACGCTGGTGAACTCCTCGGTGGGTTCGATGAAACCACCCAGCACCGCAGGCACCTCCATCTCGAGTGGGAGCGGCGCCATCGATCCCAACACGATCAACTCAGCCCCGACCCCGGCAACTCTGCCTCCCACTTCCCGGCCGCGGTGTCTATATCTCCCCCACACGTATCTCACAGTGCAGGCGTTACTGCACTTCCTCTACACGTCATCCCTGCCGCCCTCATCATCGCCCCTCTGCACACCGCAGATTCTATGCTCGCTACTCCAGATTGCCAGGCCCTACAAGATTGATGGTCTGCTGGAAGCCGTGGTCGAACGCCTCCATGCCCTGCTGGATTCGCGTAATGCGGCGGCCGTGTTCAACGCCACGGCCATGGCGGCAGGTGGCGGCCGGGGCATCGATGGCAGTCTGAATCCCAACTACTCCTTCATCATGGACTCGCCGCTCACCGCAACTAGCGGCGCCGCACACGCTGGTAGCCGGTCCCAGTCGATATCACAGAGCAGTGTGGATGAATCAGTACGCGGCATGGACGGCCTCCGCATCAATACAAGTGTGCCGGACAATCGTCCCGGGAGCGCGGAACTGAGTGCGACGACGAGCGTCTCCGGCAGCGAATGGGGCAGCGAGGTCGGAGATAGCGAGCGTGGGGTTATCAAGGAGGTCTGGACTGGCGAGCTGAGCAGTGTCATCGGGCTGCAGAAACGTGGCCTGCGAGGATTGATGGAGGGAAGGCGGATGCGGGCAACGGTGGACCGGGAACGCGATGGCGGGCGTGGAGAGAGACATGTAGGATCTCGCGTCGGCCTCGGAATTGCTGGCTCCTAGGAGGAGATGGAATTTTGGGCTTGGCTATGGGCTGATGAGGATGAGGCACGATATTATTCCTTTGTGGCCGTTCTAGCTTTTCTTATGAGAAGCTCCCCCAGCGCGGGGCGGGACGAGCATCATGAGTCACGGCATCAGATTCTAGATTTTGATATGGGAATGAAACGATAGGATTGACGGATGACGAACACGGGCTATTTTCTTCTACGGAGTCTGGAGGGTCTTATCCATGATACCACAACCAACAATCCAGGGTCTCACTGTCTGCTTGAATATAATGAGCGCAAATGGTGAAGTGTATTGAAAGCCATATATCGGATTATAGGTTGGTAGAGTGAGTCTGGATAGTCGAGGTGGTGCCATCATGCACGAAGGCTTATCAACGTTCACGTAGATAAGATAAAGGCCCTGCATCCAACTCGACGATGGCCCGACCTTCGCTTTCTATTCCGATCATTCGGGTGGCTCTGTCGCCGCCGTCTCGCACTCCATGGTGTCTTGCGTCTGTTACGCGTCGTACTATTCAACCGAATACATCATGCATTTTCCTGTACAACGGAACCGATCATGCTCCCGCGACCCTGCCTGAGCTTCACGCTCCCCAGCATCTACGATAATACCAGGCTCGATTGCCGCGTCTACCATCCGCCATGCCTGCGTGATCCGTCACATGCCGATGCGCCGTGGCCGCGGCATGCCGCGGTGGTCGCCCATCCATATGCCCCGCTAGGCGGCTGCTTCGACGATCCCGTCGTCGATGTCGTCGCCGGCACGCTTCTACAAGTCGGATTTCTCGTCGCCACATTCAACTTCAGGTCCGTTGCCGCTGGGCCTACGGCTCCCTCCATGCCTCTGCTGACTTGCGCGTTTCGAGAGGAACAGAGGCGCCGCGTCGTCCGAGAGCCGGACTTCCTGGACGTCTAGGGCCGAGCAGGCCGACTACATGTCGGTCGTCGGATTTCTGGCCTACTATGTCCACCATTTAGACGCCGTGCGCCCCCCTCCCCGGCCGAGGAACCGACACCAGCCCCCGACTCTGCTCCTGGCCGGCTATTCCTACGGGGCCATGATCACGACCCGCCTCCCGCCGCTCGATGCCATCCTGGCATACTTTGCGACGCCCGCCGTACACACTGCCGAGGCCGACATTCGGCTGCGCGCCCAGCATCTTGCCGAGGCCCGGGAGGCCCATCTCGCCGATCCCGCCTCCCCGCGCCGATCCCTCGGTGTACGCGTCGGGGGAGACGAGGGTGGCGGCCCACGCAGGAGCCGCGACGCCCACCACCAGCGCCACGAGTCCCAGCGAGAAGACCGCATCCGTGAGAGCGTCCGACACCTGCTCGCGCGCGCGAGGCTGGTGTACGGGCGGTCGCCTCACTGGTCGGGCGCGGGCGAACCCGAGGACCGGATGGACCAGTGCCTGGAGGGAGTCGAGGGGGGCGTCGCATTCCAGGCCGCCTATCTGGCCGTCTCGCCACCGGTGGGCCTGGTGACCAGACTGGCCACCCTGTCGCTCGCCGACGCCCTGCTGCCGTCTTGGCTGGGGAGGCCCCGGCCCGACGAGTCCGGGGCGGCGCCGGCAGATGACTCGCTGCTGTCGTCGAATCCCACGCTGGTCATCTACGGTGACCAGGACGGGTTCATCAGCTACAGGAAGATGCGGCAGTGGACCCAGCAGCTCGCGGGCCGCGGCGCGTCGCGGTTCCGATACGTGCAGGTGGCGGGCGCGGGGCATTTCTGGGCCGAGGGTGACGTGATTTATCGATGTGAGTCCCTGTCCTGTCCTCGGAGATGTCATGGCTCGTGTCTCGGCTGCATTGCGGCTTCTTTGAGCTGGTAGACTCCGTGGTGGAGAGAGGGGCGCTGCTAACATGTTGAAACAGTGAGAGACGCTGTAGGCACGTTTGCAACAGAGGTTACTCGCTGAAGCGTGTCCCCTGTTCATCAACGCATATCACGTGGTGGAATTTACTTGATCTCTCGGGGGAGTAGACCGACGAAACGATCAAGATGAACCTTGTCTACGCTTCAAGAGGGTTCAAACTATACTTCCGTTGTTCCGAGTCCATGAGGACGCCGAGAAAGCTGGCCAGCTGGCGTGTTAACAGAATGTACCGGATACTGCTGCATTTCGCTGCCGTTTCTTTTCCCACAATATGCAGATCTTGATCCATCGACTCGCAGTGGAAACCGGTGGTCTCGGATGTCTCCCATGGCGTCAACGGGCTCAGGGATATCATCACGGAGTCATGCGCGTCCAGTCTAGATAGTGATATTATCTCGATACCCAAGATATAGATTTAGAACTTGTATATTATATTATACTGGCGGATGTGTTGGCCGGCATTAGATACCTAACCTAGTTGTCGCAATGATAGTGGCTTGAGGCCTGAGCCTGCGATACAGTCGATGACAAGAGGTGGCGGCGGACACCTCACTTGTCTGAGTCGCGCGATACGAACCACCCGAGTAGCGGTTCGTCATTGAATACCCAAGTTAAGGCAAACGAACGTGCTGTCTATTTTTACAGTTATGACTATGAATCGGGTTTCTGGACCAGCTGTCTACCTAGTTATGTTCATCATGAGCTTTGCTACCTATGCCGTCGTACACAGGTGCGTACCTTCGCTACAAGGGCACCTAAGAGGGCAGGCCGCGGGTAGGTACCTAAGGTACCTAGGTAGTGCTGGGGTACCTACACCACCCCCAAAACCCCGCTACCCACGTGCAGTGCACAGCAGGGTATGTCATGTGTCCCGCCAGCAACCGGCATCCGATCCCCTCCCCCGCCTCACTCATGCACCGCCGCTTGCCTCTTTGGGCGTCCCCCACAATCAGCTGGCCGTCCTGCCCCTTAGCTTCACATGTTCAGGATACCTTCTGGGCCGGGTTCTGGGTTCCCTCCGAAGTAACTATACCCGATCGACTGGAGGGACCGGCGTACGTTGTTACGTTGTCGATCAGGGCGGACGGAAGGTTGGGCAGGTAAGCATGCCGGCGATCTGTCATCTCTTTTGGCCCAACGTGATGACGCAAATCCCTCGTCTCTGTCTTGTGCAGACTACTTATAAAGCCCGTAGACGCATAATTTCCGCTGGTTAGTGTCCTGTCCATTGCCAGCCTAACCCCAGATCCCAGATCCCAGACCGTGACCTGTCACCGCTTGACCTGATTTGTTATTCCTTCTTACCTACTGTTACCGGCCTCCCTCAACGCCACTTGCATCCATCTTACGCTTCCTTGGCGTCGGCTCTGTTGTGCTGTCCACCACCACCACATCAAGTTCCGTGACCGCCAATATGATTATGAGGGTCACATCACCTTGAGCTGAACACCACAACGCCATCATCAGCTCTCCCACGCCTTCCCTCCATGGCCCCCTCTGCCGTGCGCCATCGCTGCTGTGACCTTCTATCGCCCCGGATCCACGACAGAGGCATGCCGCTTTTCTTCGACGTCTCCAGCCACGAAGAGACGAGATGACCCTGTTTTCTCTCCCGTCTCTCTCCCCGATCCGCGCCGCAGAGGACGAAACGAGGAGCGTCAAACAAAAGATAAAACCGTCTTCCGCTGCCGCCGTCCACTCGCGTTCCTCGCCCTCGGTCGTCGCGTCCGTCTCGAGGGCTGTCGGCCATCTCCTGTATTTCAAAGATGGCCTGACCCACAGCCAGCGCGAGGAGAAGAGGTCGCGCGATCAGCGCCGCCAAGTCCTCCTTGCCCGCATGTACAGCGCCGAGACGTGCGCGCAATGGAATGCCGCCGCTCGAGAGCTCGACTTCCTCGAGGGCAACGAGGAGTGGAAGGCCGATGTGTCGACGGGGCACTACAACCCCGAGATCCTCGAGGCGCGCTTGAGAGACCTCGACGAGGCCCGCGCATCCGGTGACATGCGCACCATGATGCACCTTGTCAGGACTGCTCTGTCGCGCGACCTGGGTGGCATGGGAAATATTGACCTCTATCGCCACTCCTACACAGGCACCAAAAACCTGATAGAGCGCTACGTCGACGCCGCCCTGCAGACCATTGCCACTATCGTTGAGCGCAGTACGCCCCAGGCCCATATCCGCGAGAGCGACGGGGACGACGGGGATGACAGGAACAATGGCGAGAATGATGAGGAGGACGAGGAGGGATTCGGCGCTCGGGATCTACTGGACGGCATGTTGTACGCTCGCCAGAGCTTTGGTCGGAGCGCCTTGCTGCTGAGTGGCGGCGGCACCTTCGGTATGACGCACATTGGTGTCCTCAAGGCCCTATTCGAGGCCAGGCTTCTCCCTCGCATCATCTCGGGCGCATCGGCCGGCTCCATCGTGTGCGCCGTCTTCTGCGCCAAGACAGACGATGAAATCCCCCAGGTCATCGAGGGGTTCCCTGATGGCGATCTGGCCGTCTTCGAGGAGCGGGGGAACGAGGACGGGCTGTTCGATCATCTTCGGCGGCTCTTGACCGAGGGCAATTGGTCTGATATCAAGCACCTGACCCGCGTCATGCGCGAGCTGCTCGGCGACATCACGTTCCAGGAGGCCTACAACCGCACGAGACGCATATGTAATATATGCGTGTCGACGGCGTCCATCTACGAGCTTCCCCGGCTTCTCAATTACGTGACGGCGCCCAATGTCATGCTCTGGTCTGCCGTTGCCGCCTCATGCTCTGTTCCGATTGTCTTCAGTGCTGGCGCGCTGCTCGTGAAGAACCCGTTGACGGGAGAGCACAGCCCTTGGAATCCTACGCCTCAGGGCTGGATAGATGGCTCCGTTGATAACGACCTTCCCATGACGAGACTATCCGAGATGTTCAATGTCAATCACTTCATCGTCTCTCAGGTGAACCCGCACGTCGTCCCTTTTCTGGTCAGAGACGATACGCCCTGTCTCTCCAACGGCAGCCACCACGCCGTTGTCGACGAGTCGGACTGGTTACGCACGGTAACGTCTCTCGCCAAGGCCGAGGCATTGCACAGGATGCAGCTCATGGCGGAGATTGGAGTGTTTCCCAACCTGGTCACCAAGCTTCGATCGATCCTAAGCCAGAAATATTCGGGCGACATAAACATCCTACCGGCCATCGGCGTCTTTGACCTCCCCAATATCCTGAGGAATCCCACATCCGAGTTCATGACGCGCTCCTGTCTCCTCGGTGAACGTGCTACGTGGCCCAAGTTGTCTCGCATATGGGATCGGTGCGCCATAGAGCTGGCCCTGGACCGCGCCGTCCACGCCCTGCGGGCCCGCGTCGTCTTTAGCAAAAGCCAAGCCGACCTGCGGCGGATGGCCACGGGTTCGATCGCATCGGGGCATAAGGGCGGCCACGAGTCGCGTCTGGCCATGCCTACACGGACGGGGAGCGCACTGTTCAGAGAGAGAATAAAGCACCATCATCGAAGATCGAGCGGCAGTATCCTGCTGAGCAACCAGCAGAATCATGCCTATGGATCGCCGTATAGTGTCTTGGACGACGACGACTCGAACGACGAGGAACGGCTCGAGATCACGCGTCACACCCGCAAGAAGCCCGCCATGCGGCTGAAGAAGTTTCCGAAGAATCCACTGCTGAACGGGCCGTTGACCGGGCCCGCGATACCCTCGGCCTCCGAAACGGACTCGTTTGACTTCTCCCAGTCACTCCCGACACACGCGGCGGCGCCAAGCGAGCGCACTGTCGTCGCTTCGAAAGACCACGCCGCCACAGCTGGGCATCCGGGCGGCGCCGCCCACGCCCTGAAAACCGTGTCCGTGGCCTCGCCGCGCGTGGAGGTCCGCAACGGCGTCGGGTTCGGGACGAGCGCGTCGGACGCCGACGCGGAGGGTTCGGATTCCGCTTTTCGGCTGTCCGATCCGGGGGATGGCGAGGCGGCGAAGCCGGAATGCCGCGCCACGGTGCCGGGACCTCTTCCCATATCGAAGAACATACGCTCGCTGGCGTGATGACCGCCCCGACTGGGGTCTTGGGCTGCGTTGTCAAGTTGCGTTTTGTGCGTCCGTGAAGGGGATGTATACATGTTGGGATGAGAGATGTCTGTGTGCCGCCCGGCCCAAATTCAGGATTATCTCTCACACCCGTTGCAAGGGATCGTTTCCTCCCAACTTATAGAATGGAGAGGTCAGCATAACCGGGGATAATTATACGGTAGACCAGGCATCATGGTGCACGCATTAGTTTTCCTTGTTCTTTTGTTTTTGAGTCTTGTTGTGTCGCATCATACCCATTGCATAGTTAGGTAGTCTTGATCAGAATAAGTTACGAGATTTGTGTTTGCCCGCTGTGACAATCGACGGGGTTGCCGTCTTCCCACATCTGTGGTAGCCAGCTCGAGAACGAAACGCCAGGATCATTCACGGATACCCGGTAGGAGGACTGGACTGATGATTATTTCTGTGAGTCCCGTGCTGGGGTAGGAGAGTCGCCTTTTCCCCCGCCGGCACTGGGAGGTACGTAATAGCCGCCACCAATCGGCTCTTTGGGCCAGCTCGGAGGTGCGGGCGTAGGCTACGATTCCTCATTGTATTACCCGGCAGTATCGATGGTGTGAGACTAATATGAGTCCTCCGCTTCAAATCGCCGCCGAAGCAAAGGCACGGAGCGATCGGCTTGTTATCGGGATGGCCGGCCTCTTCGTCGTGTCTTGGCTCGCAGCGGGGCCGGGAGTGGTGGCCGCTTACGACGCTTTTTCTTCCGGTGAGAGAGATTATTCTTAGTCCCGCGGCTCTCATGAGCGACATGTCCGCTAAAATAGCTTATATACGTTAGGCCAGCGTTGGAGAGACGTTGATGCTCATCGTCGTGGACTGGGTACAAGTGGAACATCTGTGTCATTACCAGTTACATCGGCCTCCTGATCTATCCCGGCCGACTCCATGAAAAGGGTAGAAGCTAGATAGTGTCGGGGGAAACCCCTCTTCAACCGAGCGGGTCCGTTATCTCCATCTCTCGCTCTCCCAATGAGTCTACTGCCCTTGGTCATCGCAGTTTGCTCTGAGTGCAGGTGCCCAGCTATTTACGTTGTCGTACAATCTGGTCGGATATCACTTTGAATCATTGTGGCCTGGGATAAGGTAAGCCCGGTTAATACCGCTGCAATGGTCGGACACGTGTAAGTGAATGAAACGGCGACATCGACGATATTCAGACGCAGCGCTTATAATCTTTGGCAGAAACATGATGGACGACGTCCTTATTTCAAACCGTGAGAATGAAACAACTGTATGATCGAAGAGGGAGGCTAACCACCGTAGTACCCCCGGAATACCTACGATCGGCCTTACGGGTTCTTATTGCGCAGGGCTCGACTACGCAGAAGCCGTTCGTCGAGCACATCCGTCAGCGGCTTCTGGATCCGAAGCCCGAATTTGTTCCCGCCGAGGCGCTGTTCCCTCGACCCGATGAGTTGACCACCGAGTGCAGGCGGTACCTAGCCCTCACGCGGTGTCTCTTCTCCAGCAAGATGGCAGAGCTATCATTACCCTAGTGCGCCACATATCCCCTCGAACACCAGCCATTCACGGTTATGCTAATTCGCCAGGATAGCCTGGATCACTTCGTCTCCTCTCTAATCAAAGCACACGCCAGCTGGAGCGGCGGCTCGGAGCTCAATCAAGCCCTGGCGGGATTCGCTGGCGACATGGTGCAAGCGATCCAAGCCCTGAAAGAGACCAATCCGCTGAAGAGCGAGGGTCTCGAAGCCCAACTCATCCAGCTCCATTCCTCCCTCCAGGAGTGCCGCCGTTACTGTCAAGAACACGAGCCGCAAGCCCTGGACTACCCGTTCCAGCGGTCGGAGAGGCAGGTTGCTGACGTCTTACGCATGTTTTACCCCCAATCGACTCGTTACACGTCGAAAGAGGCAGACGACATCCAGAGTCCCTCGCTAGACATCCCCATAGGCCAGGCCTCCGAGACGTTCACCCTGGGTCCATTCCAAGTCCCGCGACTCTTTAACGGATTCTGGCAGCTCTCGTCGCCTGCCTGGGGAGCGGGGTCTGCCGATTCCCAGGACGCGGCGCTCGCGCGGCTGCTCCGAGCCGGGTTCACCGCAGCCGACATGGCAGATCACTACGTAAGAGTTTTCCCGCATCACGAGAGATGGCAGAGCGGCTCTTAGATCAGACTTCTACAGGGCGATGCGGAGCTCGTGTATGGGCAGTTCCGGAACAGACTCTCACCCCAAGTGAGGCAGAAGGTGTTCGCAGCTACGAAGTGGTGCGTGTTCGGACCCGTGTCCCACGAGATCACGGACGAGTGGGTGCTGGGAGCTGTCAAGGAGCGATGTAGGCGGCTAGGCGGCAGGGCTGAGCTGCTTCAGTTCCATTGGTACGATGTGAGTTGTCCCGGATCTACCCAGGTCGGCCCATCTTGTTCCTTTGCGATCCCTAATATCGTGCGCAGTACCGCGCGAAAGAATATCTCGATATCCTGCTAAAGTTGGTGGGCATCACGAAGACGCACCCGGAACTGGTTGGCACCGTTGGCCTGTGCAATTTTGACTCGGAGCACGTGGAGGAGGCGTGCGAACATCTTCTTTCGAAGACCGGGGCTGTTGGTATCGTTTCCAACCAGATACAGGTGAGATGCGCAGCCTGGACGGCGGGATACTGTTGACGAAGTGATGTATAGTTCTCTGTCGTGGATTCTCGCCCTCTTCGGAGTATGTGTGCCGTCGCGGCAAAGTACGGCCTGCAACTCCTCACATACGGCTCATTTGTAAGTCCCGGCAAACGAGTCACCGATGCAACAGCAGCTGACCCTCGCATGGTAGTGCGGTGGCTTTATCTCGAGTCATTGGCTCGGCCAGGGCTTGCCCGAAATGTATTCCGCTTCCAATCACTTGACGCCATCACAGCGCAAGGTGAGTCATATTATAAGGCTCGTGGCGGCGTGGTGAGGCTGATTTTGCGAATCTAGTACCTAGATATGATCTGCGATTGGGGGAGCTGGGATGAGTTCCAGAGATTACTCTCCAAGCTCAATGCCATCGCGGACAAGCATGGCGTGACGCTCACCAACGTGGCCGTCCGATGGGTTCTGCAGAAGCCCCAAGCCGGAGCTGGTGAGTTCTTCCGTGCTAGGGCTGGGTACTATTCCCAGCGTATTCCGGGGTCGGTGTCCTCCTGGGCAGCTTGCTGACTTAGGGGTGGCGATTATCAGTCATCGTGGGAACGAGACTTGGCGTGTCGACGCACGAGGAAGATAACTTGGCGGTGTTTAGCTTCAGCTTGGATGAGGAGGACATGAAGGTCAGTGTATTTCAACCAGGGAGAATGGCATTATCTCTACAGACATCTCGTCGCAGAGCACTCAGCGTCATGAACAGGGACTAATGGATTGAAATAGGGCATCGATGAGATTGCTCTGGGCGAGAAGAGCGAGAAAATGTTGGCGTTGTTCGATCGCTTGGGTGACTGTGGCCATGAGTATCGGAAAATGCACTAACGTGTGCTGTGGCGGGTGGATATAGCGCTTGCTACGGGCTCTTAGGGAGGTTACAGGCCTCTACATCAAGGTACTCGTCCGTAGTACCGGTTGGGATAAATTCGTGATGGTTACGACTCGAATTGACTCGTCTTCCTCACTAAAACAATTATACATAAAATACGCGCATTCAATGCTCGACTACAAGGTTTTATTTCGGAAGATTTAAAGCGCAGGCCAGGCTGCTTTGTGTCCTGTAGGACATCGGATATACAACCTACATCGTCCCCCTATTAGTAGACTACCACATTCTCGTCACCTGTTTTCTGTTTTAAGAGCATGCCTACTGGATATTGTTGGCGACATTTTCCTCGGCAAAAGTAAACCCACCCTTATCGCCTAACGCGGGGGAATGGGGTCAACGACAAGCGTCGGTCACCTCGATGTGACTCTGCTGTGAGTTTACCCAGGCTTCTGCCCTCCTTGGAGAGACAGGCACAAGGTACACGAAACATGCCGTCTCAGGACGAATTCGAACTGTACGACCTTCGTGTCGAAGTCGTCTGCCCGCCGGGCGAGCGCATCCTCTGTGGTGCACGCGACGGCGATTATTTCACGCTGCAGGGCGAAATGATGTATCTGCCGCCCGGACAGGGTATTAGCATATACAGCCTCGGTAAGCGACGAGAGAGGGATGATGAGGCCGGGGCACTGACGGTCTTGTAGCATCCGTGCTGCCGCTGTTGGCTGCCAAGCAGAGAATGACGCATGCAAACGACTGGATGACGACGGACGCCCTGATCGCCTGTCCCGACCCTAATTGCAAGTCCAAGTTGAAGATCATTCGGACCGGAAAGAGGAAGTTCCATCATTCGGAAACAACTGCTGTCGAGCTGAAGAAGGATGATTGACGGATCACGGCACTTCGAGGACTCGTTAGATTGTTATGGCTTCTATTTCAACCTCGTGGCATGCTCGAGGCTGCGACCAACAACTGCCGAGACCACTTCTACCTGCATAATGGACATGTAGTATCACATTCAACATATTATCCGACAACAGGCCGATTCCCAACCCATACCATACCCTCTAGTCGTACATTCTGGTGTCCCTCTTCACAATCGGTCATTCACTCATCGTAACAGCTTAATCACTGTGTTCGCGTGTAGCCAGCTCCACGTCGGTGCTGGGCCAAAAGTGGCTCAGGTCTCCGACAGGAAAGTTGAATCTGATTCGCATCTCTCCGGCCATGATAACAAAACACATGTACCAACCCAGCATCGACACGGCGAAGATGATTGCACCGCCAGCCTTTTGCCAGTTAGCGCCAGCCTATCTCTGCGTTTATTGTGACCTACCTTTGAAAGCTTGCCTGCCGCCTCGTAGTCGCCCCAGGACATCTTGAAATAGGAACCGGCCAAGAGCCACGTGGCGATGGCTGTGAGGCTGAATATCGTCGCCAGAACCGTGTTGATCCTGGTCGTGAAGATGAAGAATGTGAAGAAGGCGAAGCCCCAGACGATGAGATATAGTCCGATGGCAGCGTTGAATTCTCTCGATGCCAGGCCGGTCGGGTCTTCGGGCGTGGCGAAGGGGATGCCGAGAGCGAGATTAGGCAGCTGGATGAGGCCGAACGACAACCAAAACACGGAAAACAACCCCATCACCATCATGGAGAAGAAGTTTCCTAGGATCCACTCGAAGACGAGGGCGAGGATCATCGTGACCGGTCCTACGAAGAAGAATATTCCCCTTTCAATTTTTTAGCGGAAGTGAATGGTGTTGAGGGTAAGCGGAGCACACGTACGCCACCGGCGATAGGCCTGAAGTTCCTCCCCATCCCATAACGATCATGGCAAAGGTAGAGGCGGAGATGACGAAGCTTGTAGACGGTAAGCGTTCCATCGTGATTCCTCCCAGGGACGGAACACTCACCCGATGAAACCAAGAGCAGTGGGATTAGCGAATCGCTTGTTGTAGTCGCCATGACGAGGGACTTTGGGGCTCAGGTAGAGCTATACCATTGAGTTAACCCTCGATCTCTCCGTCCACGCAGGATATGCGGTCATACCTTCTCGAACAGCTCGGGCGACATCGTCACCCCGGTGGGCGTTCGGTGCAAACCCTTCTCCTCATCGTGGCTCGTCATCGTGTAAGGAACCTGCTGGTTCGCCATGTTGATCACTGGTAGTCTTGCTATCTCGAGGCCCAGACGTGAATCGGTCACTACACCAAAAGCAACAGGAGCAGGAGACCACTCCGGAGGGCGCGTCCCCCTCCTTTTACAGCCCCTCCATTTGTACGTGCGACCTGACGGGACCCGAGGTTGAGCACGCCCGAATAGGGCGTCGCGGCGGGCATGTGGAAGGCCAAGCCCGCCTGCGAGTTAAAATGATGGAAATATCCATTTCTTCCAGGCCTGTAGGATGAAAGGGGATTGTTTACAGCGGCCCTCCGTACTGCCGAGAACAGTGAATCCGGGGGAATCCCATGTCCCCTACTATATGAGCGTCTAAGTAGCCGCGAGCTGATGCGACCCTGGCGGGTGGATGCGACGGGGCGCGAGGCTCCTTTGGCGCGGCACTTCAGCGTAGACACGCACAGATATCGTCGTGGCTGACTGGTGGGCATGCCTCGCGACTCGCCAGCCCCGGCCCTTGCCTGGATGGGGGAGTCCCCGGCGGTGCTGCTCAACGTCAATCTCTGGGACGGGTGAAATACCAGCGTATTACCCACCCCGCTTAAAACGGTCGGTAATGCACATGTGCCTGTCACCTGCATCTCGGCAGTCGTCCCGAGAGCAACACCCTCCGCTGATCAACCCCCATCGGGGATCTCAGGCCTGGGCCGAGCTGATTGGCCGCGGCCTGCTGTTCGCAGGTTGTCGGGCGGGATGTATCCCCAGCTGCTGTGCCCATCCACGGACCCGTTCCCCTCGAGATACCGACGGCTTTCGCGCCGGGTCGATCCTTTTCTGGGTGTTCGACTCTCAAGATGTTGTGCGAGCCGGCTGCGTCATGGCGCTCCAAGCAGAGTGCTGGAGTCGTGACCGGCGCTACCTTACCCATCTACAGAATGACATCACCCAACACGAGGAGTCTCTCTCTTTCGGGCCTTTGCTTTATATTGTTGTGCAAGCAGGCTGCTGACCTCATCCTGGTATTTGGCCAGCTTTAACCAGCAACAGCCTATTGGCCTGTCGTCTCCTTGGCGCCTCTCCCACGGGCTCACGACACACTCAACCACCGACCGTAGTAATGCGAGTATGTGTGTTTTATTGGTGTCGTGAAACAAGGCAGCGTATTCCCTTCATTTATCTGTGATGCGCCAGACGCCAGTCGCTTACATGGTGATGCTCACCGATTGTTGTCGATATCAGGCAGACAGACGTGCCACACGCAGTCATCAGCAGCACCGACCAAAGCCGATAGAGGCTAATGTCGATTCACATGATCCTACTGGAGTTTACATAGATTGATTAGTTAATTCCCTACTATGTAAGAAACACATACACGTACCGTTTAATGCGGAACAACTTTTGGTAGGCTGTGTCGACCGATTCGTCCAAGTAAGGTCGGGTACAATAGTCCTGCGGTTACGTAGCATATATTTGTGACCAAATTAACTGATCATGCATACACTGGCGCCCTTTTGTATGTTAGGAACATATGTAAGTACCTAACAGACGCCTCCAACGAGTCACTTCCCCCTCAAATATAGCATACCATGGGAGCCGGCCTTCATACGTCAGCCCTGCGTTATACCTCACTGCCTGTTAATTCGTGATATGCGAAGAGCGTGGTTTATTATGACTAGCTGTGGTGTTCATCTATTAGTTGAGTAAACCACCAAAGTGCCAACACTCGTATTCAATCCAACACAAAATGGATTGCTATAATAGACGCGTAGTTATCAAAAGATTGATCACAAGCAAGTCGATATGCTCTCCTATTCATTGTAGTAGGCTCCGTTACATGATGTCTTGGGAAATCCATCGATCAAGATATTCCCGTCGCGTTTCGTCTGCGAGATCAACAAGTGGGTGGTTGGCGTTCGTTCCCCTGGCTATTGATTCCCACTGAGGTATTCGTCCCAGCCACATCTTTCGTTCCTAAGAACATTCATCAGGGAATCCAACTCTTGGCTCCCCTAAACTATCCGTTCCATGCAACGTCCAAGATGTTGAATACTCTCGTTTGGCCGCCAACGCTTCCGTCATCTTAGTCATCTCTTCGATGCTGTGTTGAGGACACTCATCCCTGTCCCCGCGACATTCCTTGCGCTATGTCCCCAATACGTTGATCTATGAGCAGGAACAACCCCCGGGCAATAGTTACAGCTAGCCCTTCGATCGCCGCTTCAGTAAGTTGGCCTGTTTGGGCAAGGCCACTCCTAAGCTCATCCCCGATGTATTGCTCAAATGAGGCGTCGGAGTTGTGAGAGTTGGTGTCCTCGTCATCCTCCTCAGTGGTTGTACCATCCGACGAGGTGTCTACGGCTGAGGACCATGATCGAGGTGAGGCTGTGAACGGTTGCCAAGAAAGAGGTGATGCTTTTAGCAGATGATGATGATCAAGAGGGCTCGTATGGAGGGCTTGGAAGGGTGGTCTTCATTCATACGATAGTCAACTATGGAGTCAAGGTGACCTGTCTAGATCTATCTCCTGGCCCTTCGCAAGGTGTAAATCATGTTGATTCCACGTTTGATTGATGACATGTCAACGCGTTTGATCCATGATGACATGTAGTTTCGTGTAGGCACAGTAAACAATGCATAACAGTACGAGTCGTACCACTTACCCTTTTCTAGATATTCGAAACGCTGGTATAATCACTTGTTGCTGTAATCATCAGCCTGTTTATACGTGCCATCACTTCCTTCCTTCCCCTCTCTGCCTCTCTCTTCCTCTCTCTGCCTCTCTCTACCTCTCTCTCTCCCCCGCTCTCCATCTTTTTTCTCCCTCTCTCTCTCGCGCGCGCCCATCATACTTCATTTTTCTTTTTGTGAAAAAGAAAAACCGACCGATATGATTACTAACCTAGTCTTTGCTTCAGCGAAAGTCCGCCGCAGAAGTGAATTCGTGCTTCAGGACCTGTCACGACTTCCTACCATGGACTTGACCCAAGCACATGGCGCTGTCAAGGAACTGTACAGCGTTGTATTTCATTCGATATACACGCTTCGACCTGATGTCGAGAGAGTTGGAGAAGATTATATCTCCTGGATAGCTGAGAGAAAGGCCTGGGAGTTCGCAATCCAGCGTCTCAACCTATCCTCACAAGAGCATCCCTGGATCTTCGAGGACAAACCCCGATACATGGACAAATGTGACATCGAATGCACGGCCTACGCTGAGTATCGACGGGCTCAATTGGCCAAGGCTGCGGCGTCGGGTTCTGGACCGACAACGACCCCTGAGACCCCCTCTACTATGAGAAACAAGCCCGAGCAGGCCCAGAAAGCGAAGCCGGCTTCTGCGAGACGTGAGTATAGCTCTCAAGTTACAATTGCAGCACCAGAAGCTGACCTCTCGAAAGCCGACATCCCGACAGCCGACACCCCGAAAGCCGCGCTGGCATCCCACCCCGCGGGATTGAACTGGTCACAAGACCATGAGCAGGCTATGGAAATGATTGGCCAACTGGTGGAGGGAGAACTCGCCGATAAGGAAGGCCGGGGAGACTTCAGGAAGGCATTGGCTCTCGTCGACCTTTTGAAGGCCGTTGCAGACACAAACCCCAAGTCTTTGACTCGAGACGGGCTTCGCATCGAATTCACGAAGC
Source organism: Xylaria palmicola (assembly GCA_022385595.1). Taxonomy (NCBI): domain Eukaryota; kingdom Fungi; phylum Ascomycota; class Sordariomycetes; order Xylariales; family Xylariaceae; genus Xylaria; species Xylaria palmicola. The sequence continues at coordinate 106,558 of MU281329.1, read as the reverse complement.
TGCTCACTAAGCTTGGTCAGCAACACCTCTCGCCTTTATTCGAACAGGCGTCTCTTGCCGAAGAGGAGGCAGCGGCTCAAAAACTTGGCGCTGTCTAGAGAGTCGGACCTGACTATGGCGCCATTGTAGTCCAAGAAAAAGCTGGATGTCAGGGATTTAGATCGCAGACGAGACGAAGCAACCAACTGGCTGGTGGAGGCACAGATAGTTGTGTATCTATATAAAGCAGCGAGCTTCCCAAAGCACGTCTGGAAATTCAAGAATCAATGCCATTGAGCCCTTCCCCTTTATCTTCTACTTATGTACCGGTGACCTACTTGCGTGACTACCTCACCCCGGAGAGCAAACCACCTGACACTGTGGTAGATGCGTAGGTAACTTTCGGACGAGCAAGAGATCAATTAAAAAATATCGTCAGTATGTGGTGTTCGTAATAGGTATGCATGATGTGATCTAATCAACTCCAGCGTTTGCCGTAGTATGTGATGCTGTAGGAGCGCTGTTACAGGACGACTCGGACAGAGCCGTCTCCGGCTCATAGGTCTCCCAACCAACCTTTTGACACCTAACTAGCGGACCTACCAACTAATATTCATACGACATGCCACTCGGCCAAGCTAGGTACCTAAGTACACATCACCTAACTGTAGGGGCCGGGAACCTAGGCCCAGGGCAGCATAGTTGGCCGCACTGTGGCTGCGGTGCGCTAATGCGAGTCTCGAGACAGCGTATACAGTTCCTCGACTGAGAGGAAGGAACTCGTCCGGACGCGCAGATGACGACCAATCACGGTGAGATAGCGCGAATATATATGGGCCGGTTACGCGACTACGGCACGCGTCGACATTCAGGAAGGAGCATCTGAACAAGCGGATGCGTTGTGTTTGGGCGAAGCACCTCAGCCGTCTCACTCCTCGACACCCCGTCCTTCTCTCGTCCCTCTCCTCTCTCTCCTCTCATACCTCTCCTATCATCCGTCTTCCACATTTTATCACCCTATTATATCTGCATTTCATTCCCAGAACATCATGTCGCAATCCACTGCGGTACAGACAGACCCCAGTGCTCACCAGCACTTCGAAGAGCTTGACCGAAAGGTACAGGGATTTCTCCTTACCTTGGCCAACCTACAAGAACAGCTATCAAGCTGGACGGAAAAGGAGCCCGATTTACATGAAGCCATCCAGCTATTGAGAATGGCCATCGACGAGTTCAAGCACTGCAGATCGTTATTCAACGAGCAGATTGCAGCTCTCGAGACGGAGCGTGATGCCCTCTCCACCCGTACAGGGAATATGGAAGAGTCTGCCCGACTCTATGAGCTCTCGACGACGGAACATAACGCCGAGATCGATAGATACAAGGAACAGAGAGCCAGGGCCGACAAGGTCCTCGGTAAGTTAGAAACTATGGACCAGCAGATGAAACAGCTAAAACAGGAAGAGCTGGCCCCCATCAGAAACCAGTTGGGCGCCATGCAGAACTGGAGCCTCATTCCCTTGGAAGAGAAACTCGAGGCAACGGGGGCTAACATTGCCACCACTATTGCCGGCTTGCGGGATCATCTGGTCAATGCCCAGAGCAAAGAAGTCATCCAGCTGAGAGGCAGGAACGATGACCTTAGTCAGAAATTGTTAGAGTCAAAAGATGAGACTATCGCTAAATATAATCAGTTGCGCCAGTCTGACCAAGAGACTGCAATCCTTCGCGAGAAAGTCTGGAAAACGGAGTCAAACTCTGATCTTCTTCGAGCCCAGCTGACGCAGGCCGAGTTAGACGTGAGAGGTCTCCGAGCGCAATTATTGGACTCCCAGGGAGCTAAAAGTCTTGGTGATAAACTAACACGGACACAACAGGAAGCCGAGAATCTTCGAGGGCAGTTATCAGGCTCCCAGAGAGAAGTCTCCGCGGCGCTCGATAAGGCGTCGCAGCTGAAATCGGATAACGCTCGCCTCCAGGAGCAGTTATCGCAAGCTAAGTCGACTATCGAAGGCCTCCGAGAGCAGTTATCACACTGCCAGGAGAGGGTTTCAAGATGCGACAGCAGCAGCCCAGACGCAGAGCCGAACGACGAGGAAAAGTCCCAGTCAGGCGATAGCGTCGAGCTCGGTGAGACCACTCGCCCTCATGAGCATGGCACCGCCCCGCCTGCCGAAAACCCCGAGCGCAGATCGGATGAGGATGAAGCCATGACCGGCACTGACGGCCCGGTATCTATAGCAGACCTAGTACTAAGGGCCGTGAGGGAGCGTAGGCTAAACAACTATCGCTCAAATTAAGTGAGGTAAAATACGGCCTCACGATAGTCTCTCGGGATCACAGGTGTATAGAACCATTGCCGTTTATTACGTACATCTGAAGAGAGAAGGGCTCGCAGCCGGGCTACATACAAATATACGTGTATAGGCGCTGCAATTTATTACCTACGGCCTCCCGGTGCTCACACAACATCCCATTACCTACAGCCCCTGCGCTGCGCTACAGCTAATCACAGCTACACACCTTGTAAACTTGGTATTACAGCTACGGACTGGCCATGGGCCATGGCTGGAATTCACCATGGACCATGGCACCGCTGTAATTGATCGAACTGCTTGCCGTGTGGCTCGTGCGTGGACCACAGCCCACAAACTGGAGAAATCTCCCACACGCGTAAAATACTTCTTTTTCTCGTCTTCATCTGTAGATTCAATTGTCATACCACCCTTCACTAGGGAGCCGGTCTTTCATTAAAGGTGCAGCGTGACAGTTACTACCTTTTGCTTTGCCTTATTGGCAGATTAGCATTACATGTGATCATATCTAGTAAAAGAGAGCTTGTTGTCACCTATTTTGGGACGAAGATTTGCTTGACTTCTTGATCACTTTGGTAACCGAGTTTCAAGGTACGTACCTCGGAATGCAAACACTAAAAGTACGTACTTTTAATGCTCAAGTACTTGAACATCCTATTATTTCTTCACACCTTAGATTCTCTATGAACCAAGTGAAGCCAATTACGTACCTTTTACAACTGTGACACACGAGATCAATAAACAGCCCCTCCCTCAATCCCTCAATCCCCCCTCCCCTCGTGCCCTAGGATTGTCCTTATCTTGCAAACATCCCGTCGTTTTATTTACTCACGATCAAATCTCTTCACCATCTCAAAAGAGCGGACAACAACCCAAACGCCCCTCTCAAGATGGCGGACAACGACCCAAACGCTCCTCTCAAGGACATAAGAACAGTTGCAATTGACGACAGAGCCCTTATGTACCATCTCGCCTACCGCTGGCCCATTCTAACAGAATGGGAGCAGCGAGAGCAAGAGACCACGACTACTGGGGGTCTCTCTGGCGTCGTCGAAATGCTGATCGTTCTCCAGAAAATATACGAGTTCAATTACAGACAGCGGATGCCATCGTGCACCGTCGAAGAAAATGCCCTGTTGCACTTGTCTTGCAAGGCCATCGACTCAGTGAGCCCGGGACATCCTATCCTCCAAGCTGTCATTGATCAGCTGGGAAGAGGCCGCTGCGGGGGAAAAGACCCTCAATTCGGTTTCATCCTCCATCACGATGCTATGGCAAGTTTCTGGTCACAGCCAAAAATGCGTCTGTTCCAGCCAATGGTCCTCTACACCGAACCTGGTGAGCACGATTGGAGGTCGGTGCAATACCCCGACATCAAGACAGACTGACAAGGGGACTTGGTTGAACTGCAACCAGACATCAGCATAGAAAAGTGCATGGAGAACCGCTTCATGCCCCTCCTCAACGGGAACAGACGTATTACCCACTGCTGTGGCTTTCCCGACGTCATTCGCGTACGGTACAAGGTGCCCGAGCTTGCAGATAACGTCGATCGGCCCAGATTTCAAGATGTTCAAAGTTTCGAATTGAAAGGTAGAGGACTGGGAGCATCTGATCTGGAAGCACCAGACTACTCGGTGATCAATAAGCCGATAACTACCAAGCGCTATAATCTCATGTCCTGTGTTTTTGAACGCAACAGCATTAGAGATACGAGTGAAATACATACCTACACTGCGGGGGGCCTGCCAATCCAGCCTGTCACTCAATGGAAAGGTGGTTGGGATAAAAAGATAGGAGATTCGAACACAGAATGCTTCCTTTTCTATGTGCGGTCAAGCGAACTATTGGGTCATCCTGTCGAGGTACCATATCTCGCTGATATCCAAGTACCACCGGAAATCCTACAAGCAATGAACGATGAGGCGGAATGGATAGCATATCCGGCATTGAGGCGTCCGGCACCGGCTCCGACTGCCCCTCGGGCAACCGCGGACGTCGAAAATACGGAGCAGGCCATGAATGCTAATATGCATACATGCACCTCTGTTCCCGTCCCGGCTCCAGTCCCGGTCCTGGTCCCGGTCCCGGTCCCAGCCCCGGCGGGAGGGGTACCTATAGGGACGGCTGTTGATATCCAGGGCCAAAGACAGTCCAGGCGCCACCAGGCAACTTCTAGTAACCAGACCGGCTCCAATGAGCTCGAAATGAGCCAGGTATGGAGTATCCTGTTCTCGGAACTGGCCCCTGAACTATCCCCCACTGCAGTTGCGCCGCGTGAGGGGCAAACGGCTCCGGCTCAAGGGTCTGCGGGGTCAAGAAATGATGCCAACCGCGGCAATCAGCGAGGCAGAGGCCAACAGGGATATCATGGTCATAACAGCCGTAGCCGAGAGCAGAGGCGTGACCGCAGGCGCGGAGAAGATTTCTGGCGTCCACCGAGACACGAATAGTGAAATTGAAGCCGCGGCCCTGCGCCATCCTTATATTTCCAGGGCTCTGAACCCCGTGACGGACTGATGGATCAACACCAGTCGTCCAACGTCAGCCTTTCTTATCACAGCAGGCTGTTAGTTTTGCCCGTGGCATTGACCACGATAAGCTTGCATTTTGCGTGTCTCTGCGTCACAATGTCAGAGAGCATACATAAGCTAGTCAAGATGCATTGGTTTCGTGAGATCTGTTAATAGAACAGGTAGCCATGAATAAATAATGCATCATGATAAAACCCCTTGGCCTCCTTAGCCGATCTGTGTTTAACATCCTGTTATAGCTAGTGATACTACAACTTGTGACGACACCTCGTTAGCTTATAACGAGGATAAGGGGAAGACTTTACGCGGTGAACATGGCCATGCTACATTTACCCTCTTTCTCGCAGCTAGAATTGAGTGGCTGGACTGCTGTTGTATAAATAGGAGATCTACGTTACAAGCCTTAGTCTAAGCCCCTATTACACAACGCATCGTCAAAGAAACAGTCAACAGTCATCACATTGTCACCACAAAGTCAATTGAAATAATGTGCAAAGCCAATAGCATTATGACCGACAGCTAAAAGAAACATGCAAGATATACTGACGACCAACTGCCCTATTCGCCTCCCAGCTTGCGGGGTCGCCGTTAGACGGCTTTGGCACTGACCAATTCATCAGCAATCGCGTCGGGGACGATAAGCATATTCTCGATGGATATGCCCCGGGTCACCGGCTCATTGCTGACCCGTGTAAAGTACACCGCAAGAGTGGGCTTGTTAGTCAGCCCGCCGGGGCATCTGCGTAGGAGCACTCTGTCGAATGTCTGGTCATTAACGCTGTATTTGGTGGTCGTGCTCGGCTCATACGCATATTGGGCATACTTGGCCGTATTGTTGGCGGCAAACAGCCAGACCATTTGGCGGGGATACGCTTGAACTACCTTGCGCACAAAGGCCAGATACGCGATATCGACGTCGTTCTTGGTAAATAGTCCTCTCTGGGGATTGAAAAGCGGCCCTCCGATGCCGTTTTTGCCTTGCATCTCAGCCACCCTCTGCTGTATGCGGCCGAGGCGCTCTGCATCCACGACAAGCCCTTTAGCGATCTCCAGCTTGGGCGTGAACACGGGCGATTCCGGGTCAAGACAGATGTTATCCCTGGCGATGATGTGCCATAGGAGGATAATGTACCACATACTGCCCTTATCTTCCCAGTCGCAGAGATACTCCGGTAGCTTGTCGGTTGCGGCGCACACGACTGCATCGATGTCGTCGCCCGGCCTATTGGATGTGATCCGGCCGAACCGCTCTATCGGATCCAAAATGGATATCAGATACCAGACGGCAAGCAGGGACTCCAGGTTCTCGTTCTCCATAGAAACGTATTCATTATTGATAAACAGCCAAGAGTGGTTGAGATCGGTTAGCTGACGGCTCACCATATAGGCAAAGACGTCGCACGCAAGGTTGTCCGCGAGCTTGAATTTCCCGTAAATCTCTACAATGACCCCCCTATCGATGAGCCGCTGGAGATGAATCAACACCGGCTGTCTAACGCAATTGGCCGGCGTAATGATGCCGGATGACAGCGGAGACTCCACGCCGAGGCCGATGGCCAGGAATAGCATCCCAGGTAGGTCATGAGGCTCGAGAGTCCACTCCTCATAGACTCTGTTGGTGGCCATGCACCGGAGGAGAGACTGTTGGGTACCGTCTGGAGAGTTTCCGAGCACATCTCTACAGACCGAGATTCCTGCTGGGGACAGCGGGAGATGCATGACATGAACGCTGAGCGTAGGATTGGGATACTGTCTGACTGTCTGGATCGGCTCAAACACCGCTAAGCAGTGCAAGTCGAGGTGATGCCCAACCAGTAACTCCATAGCGACGTCCAGCACATATAGCAGCGGGCCTCTTTCCTCGTTGACCGCACGCTGCGCCATCCGTAGGTCATCGATGGTGTTGATCGGGGACTCGAAAGGCAGCGGGGACGGCTGGCTTCCTTGTCCACCAAGGCCCTCCTGTCGTCTCCCCCGATGCGATTGAGGAGTTGCCTTTTCTCTCTCCATTGCCAGTCTATGCACAACCATCGCTTTCGTGGTGCCGTCTGCTATAATAGCGACGCGGGCCGTTGGGTGCTTCTCGAAGACTTGGACAATATAGCGTACGGTGGAGGCTACGCGAGTGGTGACGGTGCCTTCGCGGAAGAGGACTTCTTGTATCGTCGGCTCTGCGACAGTCGGCAACTGGACCGTGGCGTGCTGTCCTGGCAAGAAGTTGGGCGCGCTCTTGTCAGTAGTGATGAAGCATCGGACACTAGACTTGACTCTCGTTTTTTGCATCCACGCATGTAAGCCAGCAAGCAAGATGTTGTCCCATGATGTGCGCGAGGGGCGCATGTTCAGAACCACGACGATAATAGTCTGGCCTTCCCGTGGCTCCCGGTCGCATTCCTGGAGTAAGAACTCGGGCAGATGGCGAATAGCGATCCGGTTCGCATTGGAGACATCATCTGGGACATCATCGCGAGCGGAATGTTCGTATTTGACTTCGACATCTGGGCCTGCTTGTGCTTTTATGAGGTCCTCGGACTCTAGTGCCGTCTGATGACTCCTGTCGAGGACTATGAAGCTCGATGTTGGCGATTGGTTCTGCGCCCATAATCTCCATACTTGAAAAGGCACATTGGCGAATTGCTGTGCTTGGTTCCCTTCGATGTATACGGTGATACAAGGATAAGCATTGGACATCACTTCGAAGAAGACTTCTTCGACCTTCTCCATCTTGAAGCTTGACTGAACGATTCGAGGCGGCCTCTCGCTGCCTTTGACTGGGTATATGTATGTGATCTCGGTGTCGTAAATGATGGGGCGAAGTAGGCGGACTGCGGGAGAGGGAGAGGAGAAGACGAGAAAGGGTTACGAAGTTGTAGTGTTTAAGCAAGGTTAAGTGCGAATGAGAACACGAAGGGTACTTGAGTACATGTAATAAGCGAGATGGTGGTAGGTGCCTAGTAGGCAGGTAGTTAGGTACAAAATCAGCTATACTTAGTGCTCGTGATCACTGTGTCTTCGGCGGCCTCTCTCTATAAATGTACCATACCTACATCTACCCTTTATTTTAATGCGACTGCCATATCCAAGGTGGTGTTTAACGGCATGTAGTCAGGTTTAGCTTCTCGCCCAAAGGCTATTTATTTATTATGTTGCTTTACCCAGAGTGCCTCACAGACATGCTCCTCCAATCACGTAGTAGGCGACATCCAAGATAAGCAAGTGTAGCATTTTACGGTTACGCGCAACCCACTTGGACCCGGGATGCTGGGTTGGGCGAGTTTGGCTTATGTAACCAACCAAGACCGTCCGACGAGTGTCGCCCTCTTGCCCTCGCGTCCTCGCGTCCTCGCGTCCCCCTCTCTTCTCGTCCTTTTCATCCCTGCTATCACGTACCTTTTAGACGACCTATAGGCAATAATCATCATTACTATTCTTTTTAACCTCATTTGTGAAAACCCAATCCCAGCGCCTCGAAACGCGCTGTTGAAACGTTTTGTGCTCGTCCCCCATCGACAGTACTATGGAACACGTCGGGCCTTTGGCCCAGCAAGCCCGTGAGTGGCTCCGAGATGAGCGACCGGCCATCTCCCGAAAATACATGATCAACCGGGTTCCCGATCCTCAAATTGGACTCCTGTGGTCGGAAAAAGATGAGAATCGCCTGATAACGGAGGTAACCAACCTACGTCTCAGTATAGTGAGAGAGGAGAACATCACCCCCGCGGCTCAAGCGCTGTGGAAGGTGAGCCTCCGGATGTGGAAGAAACTCCCTGTCGAGTTCATCTCACGATCCAACCATCTGGCATACAGCGCCATCGAGCCGGCTGACCAGGATTTGTCGGATGATTCGGGCAACCTCGACTGGGACGACGCCTTCTGCGAGAAGCTCACCCACGTCCTTACCCATCCCATCTGGCAAGATCAAGAGTGGTTTCTGCTTGCTGCCCTTCAACTGGCCGTGATACGCCGTACTGACGATCGCAGACGCTGGCCTCTGCGGCTGAACGCTGCCCCGGACCCCCACTGCTCGATGCTTCGGTCGTGTATCGACCAGTTGGCAGGGTCCGATATCCAGGACATATTCAGTCACGCCTCGCAGCTAGCCACGTCACAAGGGGCCGCACCGTCACGCTATTTTGACTTCCTGGCATCCATAGCGATGGGCACGCCCAACGACAATGCTGTAACATCCGAGATTGCGCATCCGGGGGACCTGCGCCTGCACCCCTATATGGTGGCCGCCTCCGACCTCGCTTTGATATGCGAAGCCATCGACAGCTCGTGCGTGCGGGGGTGCAATCAGTATTTCGATTGTAAGTCAACCTTTGAATTGTACTGGGGGTCTGTAGGACAAGTTGTCAACAACCCCGATCTCCCATCCCGAACAGAGATATCAAGTCTCCTATGGTCGCTCGTAATATCCGAATACAGGACGAGAGAGATGACGCGGCGGAGACCAGCCTCGCCCGATCTCACCAGCCCGCCTATCCAACGGGCGTCACGAAAGCGGCAAAAGTCATCGAGCGACGAGGATGTGCCATTGCGCCTCCTGCGCAATCCGCTCACGAGACAGGTATCGCAAAAACGACAAAGGTCATCGAGCGGCGGTGACCTTCCGATACGCCCTTTGCCTTCGTCGCAAGGGAGGCAAAGACCATTAAGTGACAAAGACCTGGCAATAGGCCCCTTGCCAACGAACCGCTTGGTCCCGATGTCGGATTTCGTCACTGGCAGGAATTCCGAGGAGAGAGAAGGGCCTGAAATGGTCATGGAGGCAACACCCAAGGTGGCGATGGAGGACAGCGAACAGGGTATAATCCCCGAAACGGTCATTGCGTCCTCCAGCAGCAGCGGCTTGCTGCCCACCCGTCCTCACCAACGGTGATGCGATGCCATGACGCGTGATGCCGCCGAGTCTAGCACTTCCACTAGGGAAGCCCCACAGACATGTGCGCGACCGTCGCTTTCAAGCATGCAGATGTCGCCTGAAAGCGATGCGATTCTCCTCGGCGATTCTGACGACGACTCCAGGTTCGCCACTGTGCGAGTTGTCAGAATCGTCACTGTGTGAAAACGTCGACGACGCGACACTGGGCACGAGTGACTACTGGTCGCTGGAAATGTGATGCCCTCCTGATTCCGCTTCTAGGCCAAGCTTTTATAATGCTGAATAGAGATATGTCTAAGTAGCCCTTGACTCGTAAACATGTGATTGTGAACTCGTAGTTGTGTATGTGCACCTTATGACTGGGAGGTCCCGGCGACTCTGTAGGGTCAGAATAGTGATCTATGTATACGAGTAGAGCCCCTAAAGCCCCCTGACCACCTTATCAAGCCTTTACCTCCCCCTTCTACCTCCCTGGCTGTCACTCCAGATCACAATATCTCACATACCCGCCTTGTACAAAAAAGCATATCGCTGACCTTGATTAATTATCTCAGCAACGCCGTTAGAGATACCCATGTGTTCGATTACAGTATTGATGTTGCGGCTCCTTTCGTTCCATAGCGAGTAGGCGATTGCTGTGACTTCCTACGCGGTCATGGTGGCATGTTGAAGTCGTTCATACGGGTTTATAAGCCATATTCTCAGTGTTCATACTGGCGATAATAGCAAAAGATGTACTTGAGCTCCAGGCAACTTGTTTCTCCCACGCAGTCTAAGCCCTCAAAGCCAGTCTTCATACGTGAGCCTCAAGCTAAATTAAGTATGCAGTTTAGTACATCTGGAGAAGTGGAGGTTGAGTAGGTACCTAGTAGCTCCCGTCGTGACCCGTACGCTATGCATGCTTGGTACTTAAATTGAGCCTCACTGTAGGGGTGGCTCCCCTCAACATTGCCACAGCGTACTCGGCGATACATGACCTATTGACCACATGAGACTGCTACTCGATAGCAGAAAAGCTATCATATTATTCTTTATAGAAGCCCACTTGCAAGCCTCTTATTCATGCTGTCGGAAATACACTTACACGATCGTTCTCCAGGGTCGTATATCAGTGCTTTACTTGTGCTGTTGATACATGACCACTGTGCGAGAATCTACGTCTGCTACTTTATGAGGTATAAGCATGTATTAACATTTGGTTAGTAGTATGCGGCTTAATACAAACGAGGGCGAAACCCGGAACTCGTGGGCTCTTGTGGCAAAGCTCCCATTTATGTGTATCTACTTGCCCTAGACAGGTAGAAAATGAACAAGTACATGCTGAAGCAAACAACTAAGGCACTTAAGAAGCTTGAATTTGTAGTAGTAGCAGGAAGCTAAGTACGTACTCTGGTGTCCTAGGTACGTACTTTGTTCTTTCATCTTAACCTAGATAATCGTTTGGTGTAGCTCGAGATGACTCACCCTACACCAAAGTGATGTAGCACATTGTAGCACAACTCAGTGGGTAGCTGCAGCGGCTCCGGAGGTATAATTAGAAAGGAAAACCCAAGGCCTTGATTAAAGTAATATACGTTTTGGTATCCTAGGGCAAAGAAGTCAACAAGGCAAGAAGAGGCAACAGGTTCCTCGGCAATACACACAATTCAATTCATGCCCTAAATAATAATTACTCCCACATTTCCTCTCTATTTTATCGTCCCTCTTCCTTCGTCCCTCTTCCTTCTTCCCTCTTCCTTCTTCCCTCAACCTTCACCCACACCCACACCCACACCCACGCCCACGCCCACACTCACATCCACGTCCGTCTCCCCCCCTCAATAGGTTTTGATTTTATCAACCGTATTTCTAGATAGACTCGACATGTCTGACAACAGTCAGCGCGGCCGCAGTCGCGGTTCCAAACGACGAAGAGACGAGTCAACAAACTCGACTGAAGATTACACCGGGCCCACCGAGGCTCGCCGTTCCAGAGCCGGAACGGAGCAGAATCTCCTGAGCATGAGAACCTCGAATACGCTCAGATCGCAGTTCCTCCTCGATCTGAACAATGGCACGACTCTAGCCTCAACGCCGGTGCGGATGAACATTGATTCCCCAGCGGCTGTAGCAGAGAGAATGAGTGAAGAAAGCCCGAACACCGCCATTGTGTGGACGGCCGTACGGCTCGACCGGCCCCGGCCATCGAACATGAACCCGGAGAATAGACGTCTCATACTGGCCCAAGAAAGGGATATTCGTGGGGCACGGGGGCCTTACCGCGGCAGACTCGGAGTCAATTCGCCCCGTCCCAGTCAGCCTGCTGAGCCCAAAAAGCCGTGCAAGATCTGCAGCGGCAAACACCGTGGCGCCCAGTGCATAGACCTCCGAGCCGCGGAGATCAACGACACCATGACGGGTCTCCGACTCTGGTGCCCATTTCACAATGCGCCGCATACGATTAAGGAATGCCGGCAGAAATGGCTATGGCTGCAGGACCCTGACAAGGTGCACAGCCTCCTCATCACGCGCTCGGCGAATGCACCGGCATTTGCGACGGATCTCGTCTCTTGGCCAGACATTGTGCGAGACACCGACAAGGCGTTTCCATGGTCAGCTACACACACCGCACGGCAATGGACGGCCAACAGGGACAGTTGGAAGGAGGAGCAGGCCAACGGCGTTATCACGTCGAACCTGGGTCCCGATCCATCCACCGCGAGCCGCGATGACCTCTCGCATCTGCCACACCAGACCCTCAGCGGCAATCCTCCCATATTCCAGGGACCTGGAGCACTCGTGGAACTGGCTGCCCACGCTGTACAGATGGCGAAAGCTTACAAGATTGCCGAGGAAGCCGAAGCGAGGAAGAAGAGTGTCGAAGCGGCAGCTCAGAGACTTCGTGCTAAAAATTAAGCACGAGCTCAAAAGGAGGCGCAGGCGCTTCAAAAGAAGAAGAAGGAGCTTCAGGAGAGACGCAAGACAATTGAAGCAAAGATGAGGGCACTCGAAAAAGAGGAGGAGATGGCCCTTAGCGCGTGTGATCCTGTCCCCGGCGCTCCCGCCCCAGCCCCCAGTCTAGGCTTCACCGAGGTGATGGGGAGCATAAGCATCAACAACAATGCTCTGGCCGAAGAACCCCTCGGTGCAGCACCAACAATCCCCAAGTATGCATGATTAGCAATTCTCGTCCCTTCCTTCGACTTCCGAAGAACCGATGGAAGATAGAGCGAGGGGGGGCGGGCCGGTGAAATCGTCGAGCTTCCCTTTTATGAGGAGTGTGGTTCTGAGGGAGGAGTGGAAAGCAACCACACCTGATCTCTCTCATGCGGCGGTAGCCAGACGGGAAACCCGTAAACTGGTAATCGCTCTGCCCGCCCTCACCAGAGTGGCGAAGAGCGACATACGGTCGGCATGAATTGCAGCCATACCATCGAGCAGTGGCTTTCATGTCTCGACTCTCAACATGTCTCGTTGCCGTACTACCGAGTAATGGCGTGCATGTTCCAAAATTCATCCGACTGCAGACACTCCCTTGAAAACCGAGGTCGAGTTACATCAACGTTGCCGTACTTTCTAGTAATGGCCTAATTACATGTTTCCAAAATTCACAGACACTCCCTTGAAAACCAAGGTCGAGTTGCATCAGAGATATAGTATCATTCTAATATCCAAGACACTACCTCACAAAAACGACCGAGGTATAGATGATCATCGCATCATAGGTAGAGATGAATAAAAGCCTTTCTCCCCCCCAACACGGGTGCTAATGTGACATGCGTTCCCGTGAGCCCCATGTAGACAGTTCCCTCGTAGGCACGTAGTAATCAAGGCTCGTAGTAAGGCCTTTCTTATGCTGTAGACGCGGTGACCTTGGGCTAATGAGTAGACGCGTAGGCGCCTAGGTCGGTATGTACAGAGGCGTCTCTGGGTACCTGGCTGTGTAGGTAAGCAAGTAAAGAACCAGAGGTAGCACTCAGCACCCTGATCTTCCTACGTACATGAGGTAGGTAGGTACGCACTGCCTATCTCCTCCATCTGTCCCTCCATCTGTCCCTACCTGCCCATCTCCCCCCTTACGCTACCTAGGACATGACTGCCTTCAATTAATTGACGGCACATTGCGCATGAAGCATACGTCTGTTGTGTTAGGAAGGTAGGGGGTGCTTTGCGTGGATATTGGAAGGCATACGCCACTGTGAGTCACAATCGATGTCATTTCGCGCATTTTGCAGAAGGTGCTCGCCATAGCATGCTCGCCCGAGCCGGCGGATTGTCGAGTTGAGAAGGCGCACATCAATAGGCTGCGCACTAACGTGATCCGTCGTGTATCAGGTTGCCCGTCGTGTAACAGGTTGCTCGCTGTGAATAAAGAGCTGGGAGCAGGTGGTTGGGTCATTAGGAGTCGAAGCGCCCATGTTCGACGATTAAAGCCATCACACGACTCCTGATACTCTGCGTCTCATTTTATTTTATTTAATTGTAGCATCTATTTTTTATCAACCGCGACAGAAAGAGTACCGCGACATGATGGCGTCGATGGAGCAGCTGAGAGACCTCGAGGACCAGATGCGGCTCAAAGACGCCGACATCGACAGCCTCACGCGCGTGGTCGATTGCCTCGAAGCGAGGGGGGAGGACCGTAGGGCGGAAGATGCGAAATGCATCGAACAACTCCGCAAGGCCCTTGGCGTCGCGGATCGGGAGCTGCTCGGGGCTAGGACCGAGATCAGGTGCCTGGCCAAGGAGGTGGAGGTTCTGGCGCAATGCAACGAAGCCTGCAGCCGCCAGATCGAACAGCTCACGGCAGACGTGGAAACCCACGCCTGCAAGGCACAAGGCGCCATCGAGCGCGGGGACAATGCACTGCGGCGAGTCTCGGAACTGCACGGACGGATCGGGGACATCAATGATGATTCTCGAAAGATCGACGTCGACCGCAGGAAATACCATGACCGCTGCACTGCGCTCAAGGCCTCAGTGGCCGGGCTGACCAGTGAGCTCCGTGAGTCTCAGCGGCGTACGGCGTCGTCCGAGGCGGCGAATGAACGGATGGCGACGGAGACCGCTGATCTCCAGCAGGCGGCCGTAGGCACGCGGCTCGCCGTAGAGACGTTGGAGGCCGAACGAAAAGAGCTTCGGCAAAGGTGCACGGGCTACGAAGAGGACATCAGTTCCCTCCGACGCGAGCTTGCGGAGATGAACGCCCTGCAGAGGAAATGTGACGAGCATGAGCGCGACATCTCTGCTCTCCAAGAATTCATCGGCGGCCTCGGAGCCGGCGCAACGGCTCGAGACGGCGAGATGACCGATCGAGACGGTGAAATGACCGATCGAGACGGCGAGATGGGGCAGACCATGACACGGTTGGCTGCCGCCGCTTCGGAGCTGGCTGGCCTGCGCGACGAGAGAATGAGGCTCGCCGAGCAAAATGCTCGGTCGTCGCGCGAGCTGGCCGGGAAAGAGGAGCGCCTCGCAGCCCTGCAGAGGTGGGTGGCCGCCACGATGTCATTGAGCAGCACGGGCGGCTGGCCCGCCGATGTTAGTCGCTGGGCCGAGATGGTCCGGAGCGTGGAGGGCGGCATGATGGCCTTGTCACTGCACGGCGGCGGCGGCCCGGGGTTCGAGTGCCCCGTACCCCGGAGGGAATGGGCCATGCGGCGTCCATGGTGTGCGTCGGAGGGAGGGGTCACCGCATCCCTCTCGTACGATGCCGCCCTGTGGAGGCTCTACGACCTGTTCCTGGCCAGACGGCCTTTTGGCCAGGAAGGGTTTGCACTGCTGGAGCAGGCGCACCGTCAACGCACGTGGGCGCTCCCAGAAGTAGACAACGAGTTCCTCGTAGCGTACGAGGCGGTTCTCTCGGAGGAGAACAGGTCTGGCTTGCCGGATGTGATATTATTCACTATCGGCATGTGGCAGTACCTGGTCGATGTCCTCCAGTCGTCGTGTCCCGCACGCTCCGACATGTACGACGAGCGACGGCTGGTCCTGGAGAACCACATCGAGACCAATGCGCCGGCCCTTCTCCGGGAGTGGTTCGGCGCCCTGAGGACATACGACGTGGATACCATCTCCGCGTTTTGCCGGTCGCAGGGCGTCTTCTTCGAGTCGAAGAGCACGTACCTGGTGTCGGGGCCGGATGTGCCCTGGGCACTTGTCATCCATCTGGAGGACAAGACGTGGCGGCTGGTCCAATGCTTGCGGGGATCTTTCTTACGCATACATAACTTCAAGATCGAAGCGCCACGACGCAATGCCGAGGACGACATTATACTGCCGGTACCAGACAAAACACTTCTGGTATGGCTGTTTACTGTTTTCCTGCCCGGCTCACGCCCCGTCGAGCCGATCGAGGCTGACTAAAGGGCCATATCTTGCCCGTCGCAAAGGCGGCGACCCTGTTCAAAATGACAGGTCGGGTCCTAGCGACCCGCTGGCGAAGGGTAGCATATGATTTCATGTATATAGAACTAGGGACTCCTCGAGAAGGAGAGAGGTTCGGGAATCTATGTTATTCAGCCCTTGATTTACACTTTTTTTTTTTTGCTAGTGAATGAGTGACCTGCTTGCGTGACGACTTTACTCTAGATATATACAAGGAGGTGTATTTGGGCACTTCTGTAACCCAGGGCAACTAAAGCAGACAAGACGACTTTGAACGCGCCTGGCGGTTTGCTGCCAGGTACCTAGCAAGTATTACTTTTTGATCTTCTTCTCAACCCCTCTCGCCACGACGTACCTACTACCATCATCCTACTACCATCGTCCCACTACCATCATCCCACACCTTTCCTTCTTCCATTGCCATCCGAAAACACGTATTGCATACGACATTGATTTAGTAGGTGTTTGGCTAGCTGGATTACACTTGGAGGGAAGCCCTAATGTTCCTGTTGGGAATATGCTGGATCTTTTGGTCTGTTGGCGCAGTGGTCTACAAGACTGCCGTTGTAACAAGGCTGCATCTGGAGGCAAAAGAGAGCAAAAGTAAATAGCGCCCAAAATAATCTAGACAAGCACACAGGCACACCAGAGGAAGAGGGAACCGGGGCGTACGTTGACACTACCAAGCCAGAGCTTGACGCGGCGACGACAATAAGGGCTGAGCTTGAGGGTAGTTGTAGAATCCTGCGTTCTACCAGAATCCTGGTTTCTACTGGTGCGGTAGCCCGTCTACTTAGCCTTGACAAGCACAAGGTTTGGGGTTGGGTTGTAGCCGCAGCTGTAGCTACCCGTGACCGTGGCTGTTTAGCTGTAGCCGTAGCTGTAGCTATAGCTATACCGGTAACTGTAGCTGTATATCACAACGGCAGCCCGGTAAACCACTGCGCCAACAAACCAAAAGATCCAGTATGTTCCGAATAGGGCTTCACTTCAAAGTGTAATACAGCCAGCCAGCCAGCCGGGCATTTGGTGATTTTACTATCCTTGCAACTATCTAAATTTTACTATCTGCGCAACTATCTAAATTTTACTATCCGCGCAACTATCTAGATTTTACTATCTGCGCAGCTATCTGGATTTTACTATCTGCGCAGCTAGCTGGATTTTACTATTTGTACAACTATTTAATCTTTTTGAGTTTTTATTTTTATATTTTACTTGCGTAAATACTTTATTTCGGAGATGTAAATACCTAACATGTGTCCACTAGCCTTATCACAATAGGCAAACCAGAGTGAGAGGGAACAGGGCGTACATTGACACTACCAAGCCGAAGCTTGACAAGCACACAGGCATACCAGAGCGAGAGGGAGGCCGAGCTTGAGGGTAGTTGGCGCTTTCCGGGGAGAAAAAGAATTAAAAAGGTTGCGCAGTTCAAGTCATGGGCTTAACATATTGGACAAGTCGAGTACCTGAAAATATATCTGCATTACACAACACGGACTCGTCACCTTATATATAGCCCATTTCCCAGAAGCCCCAGTCCAATCTAATAAACATAGACAAAGTCTTCATTAGTAAGATCCGAAAGGTCTTGGAGACCATTATCATCTTCGAGATTAGTAGCTTGTTCTTTATCTTCGAGGTCTCTTTCGTCTGGGTGTTGCATTTCTTTCCTGCCCATCATTGATTTGTCCACGATATCGGCCCGCTTGCCGAGCTGCACTCGTTTCCTCTCATGACGCTTATTAAGAAACGCGAGGTAGAACGGAATGAGTCTGCAAAGTAACTGGTCAGAACAACATTCCCAAGGTCTCACGATCAAGACGACCGGACTTACAATCCAAGCACGCCCACAAACGAGAACTGGACAATGGCCGAGATGAGCCCCGGGCGGTACAGCGGTGCGTCTTTCGTGTCGAATATATGGGGCCCGATTATGTTTCCGGCACACATGCCAACGATGACCACTGCGGTCGTGGTCTTCTTCTTCGTGTCCCCGCCCGTGTTCTGACCTTGCCAGGTGAAGATCATGGGGGTGATGGCGCCCAGGCACGATACGAGATAGTAACCAAAGAGCAACACGCCTTTGGTTTTCCCGTTCCGAGGCACTGCCATCATTATGATGGTGCCGGTAAGAGGTAACAAGCTGACAAGGGCGATGACGAGGCCTTTACGGCGAAGCCTGGTAGCCAATGCGGCAGAACCTATGATGCTTGCGACTTGGATCACGCCGAATGGGATGTTGAAAAGAATCGCGTTGAAGTTGGTGTAGCCGAAATCCTTGACTATCAAATTCCCAAAGGTGCCGATGCCACCACTCGCAATTCTAGTTGTATGTGTGTCAGCCTGCCCCTCTGTCTGCCGAGCTCGCCGAGACAACACTCACGAGATCGAGGTCATGATGAGGAACCACAACCAGGTCTTGAGATCCAAGAGAGTTTCCAGCGCATGGTCCCATCTCCATTTCCGGCTTGCCACTCCCATCTGATTGGCGCGCAGACGTTCGACGGCAACGAGCTGTTCGCGCTCGGACAAGTACTTGGCCTCCATCGGGGAATCCGGCATGAAGATGAGAAACGCGATGCCGTATAAGACGGTCAGCGTGCCGCAGAAGATGAAAATCACTTGATAACGGTAGATATTGTCGCTCATGATGTGGCCCAGGCCGTACGTGACCAGGCTGCCGACAATTTGCGTCACACCATTCATTGCGTTCCAGTACGAGGTGCGCAGGGTCTGCTCCGATCGGCGCCACCACATCTGTGTTATGGCAATACAACTAGGGGCGATCAATGCCTCGAACGCTCCCAACAAGAATCGTAATGCTACAAGCGAACGAAAATTGGTACATGCTGCGAGGAGGGCCTCGCTCGCACCCTATTGACGCGTCAATGACTTTATCTTGTAGCGGATTCATTGAGAGCATACCCAGAGAACAATTGCGGTGCCTATCACTTTTCCCGTTGGTAATCGAACCAGTAGGAAAGCAGCTAGAGGCTGGAAAGCCAGCTGACCAAAGTATAAGATCGAACCCAACCAAGAGTATTCATCTGGGGGTCCACAATCAGCTGACCGTCCTATAAATGGGCTCTTGATTGAGATGTCGGTAGAGATGGGAAACAGTATGCTTTCTTCAAAGGGACAAGGTAGCCTGTGCTGTCGACTCCAAGGATGTTTGAGAGACGCAATGAAATTCGCGACCAAAGTTCAATGGAGTTTGAAATAACTCACGAGAAGTCAAGTGGGCATCCTGAATGATTCCGAAAATCGATACGTATGATAGAGACGACTTATCGAGTTGCTGGAAGAAGTATGCGCCCAGCAAGAGAGGCAAAATCCGCATATCGACACGCCTCAAGACCGCGCGTTCATCTTCATAACTGAACACGACATGGCCGTGATCGGAAATGAACTTGGCGGCTCTATCTGCCAGGACTGCCTCTGATGGTACTGCGTTCGAGGCTGTTCGTGCTTGGGATATGGCGTCCACATTCTCCGCCATCCCGGTGGATGCGGGCTGTGCGGGCTCATCTACCATTTCGAGTAATCTTGACAAAATTAGAGTAGTAAAGTGGTAAGGGACGGGGTAAATAGGAGCATCCACTAAATCATTTGGGCCTGGAGACGAGAATCTCTAGTGGGTGAGGCGGAAGACAATTTATATCGTCCCATGGCAACGGAACACGAAAGATGCGGAGATCCGTCGTCACCGACAATTCGGTACGCTATGACGACTTTGGCTGATCGCCTTGCATGCCTGCATCGCGCATGACTTGTCACGGGTGAAAACATGCCGTGGGATCATACTGTTCTCATGCCGTTGGCTGTCACTGTATCGACCTTTTACGCTTTGAATCTACAAACTACCATAGAGACCTTCCGAGTACCAGAAGGCCATATTTGACATGGCGATATTTGCACATGACGAGGCTTGCTGCGTATGTTAGGCCTCTGAGCGAGTATTCCGATATCAGAGGCGGCCGATTCATACCACACATCACAAAGCGAAGGGTTGGGTTCGAGTATCCATGGTATTATCGAAACGAAACACAAGCATCGGCTATTGGCTCCGGTTAATGTCGTCTCCGGCAAATATGTCGAACCCCAACATTTCCCCGCAGAATCTGGGGTAGAAGCGGAGAACCCTAGCTCTTGAAGGTAGGTGACAGCATCGAGATAACAGATAGCGAGGTTTTTCCACCAATGCTGTCACATGCCATCGGCTTAAATGGGACCTAAAAGGTACCAGGAATGCGGTAGATCGTCTTTACAGGGACTAATAAGTCGAGTAATAATATCCTCAAAAGACACAGGCATCAAGCAATCTCCAAGTTCCCCAACCCGAGCTCAAACAGGAGGCTCGGCCCACCTACTTCAACATTGTTCACACGAGAGAACTGGACGACTTTCAGCATTCATCACCCGGAGCGCTTCTATTGATTGCCAAAATGGCCGAGGTGCGCGTTGCTCATGCCAAAAGACGGTATGCCATAGTAGGCGCCGGTGGTCGAGCCATCTTCTTCTACACAGCGATTGCCCGGGAATATGCGAAGACGTCTAGCATAGTCGGCCTCTGTGACACTAACCAGACTCGTATGAATTATGCCAATTCAAAGCTTACGGATATGGGCCATGGCGCTGTACCAACATTTCACGCGTCCGAATTCGAGAAGATGATCAAGGAGACCAAGCCGGACGAGGTCATTGTGACAACCATCGATCGAACCCACAATATCTATATCGTGAAGGCGCTGGAGCTTGGTTGTAACGTCATCACAGAGAAGCCAATGACCATTGACGCACCACGCTGTCGCGAGATCTTTGATGCCGTGGAGAGGACCGGCAACAACGTGCGCGTCACGTTCAACTACCGATATGCGCCTCACAACACCAAAGTCTTCGAGCTAATCCAGTCAGGGGCGATCGGTACAGTGACCAGCGTCCACTTTGAATGGATGCTCAACACATCCCACGGCGCGGACTACTTCCGGCGCTGGCACCGAGACAAGCGCAACAGCGGCGGTCTGCTGGTGCACAAAAGCACGCACCACTTCGACCTCGTCAATTTCTGGCTGCAGACGCGGCCAGCGACAGTGTACGCGCAGGGCGACCTCAAGTTCTACGGGCGTGAGAATGCAGAGCGCCGCGGCGAGACCAAGTTCTATACCAGGGCGCACGGCAGCGAGGTGGCCAAGACAGACCCCTTCGCGCTCCACATGGACGGGCACCCCCAGCTGAAGGCCATGTACCTCGACGCCGAACACGAGGACGCGTACTACCGCGACCAGAGCGTATTCGGCGACGGCATCAGCATAGAGGACACCATGAATCTGCTGGTGCGGTACAAGAACGGGGCGGTCTTGTCATACTCGCTGACGGCATACGCCCCCTGGGAGGGCTTCCGAGTCAGCTTCAACGGCACCGGCGGGCGGCTCGAGATGGAGGTGGTGGAGAACAGCTACGTCAACTCGGGCGGGGACCAGACGGTCGAGGGCTCGCTCGAGAGACGCACGCTGGTCCTCCGGCCGCTGTTCGAGAAGCCCCGCGAGATTGAAATCGACGAGGGTCTCGGGGCTCACGGTGGCGGCGACACGGTGCTGCTGAACGACCTCTTTGGCGAGCCCGTCTCGGATGAGTTCATGCGCGCGGCGAGCCATATCGACGGTGCACTGTCCATATTGACCGGAATAGCCGCAAACAGGTCTATTGCGACAGGTCAGGTTGTGAACGTAGACGACATATTGCAGATACCATGATGGCGTTTCCAATGCCCAGACGGGCATCCATCATTGTCCACATTCTTCAGCAGATATACATGACGGGATCAAAGCCTGGTGACACTGTTAGTCTTATGCAGAGAGGCAACTCGAGTTGAATTGAAATAAAATCGTACTTTGCATGGGAACGTTTAATGCGAGTGTTGTCTTGAGGACCTCAAGTCGTCAAGGTGGCATCGATACGTGCATGGAGGAGGAGTTGACCCTCGGGTATATACATAGTCTTATCGGGTACGGGATCTAGGCTAGGCAATTATGAGATTAGATTGGTAGTCTGATGACGTTATGGCTTAGTGGGGCCTCTGTTTCGCATTCGGCGAGCTCTGTGAAGCTTCATCCACCTCTACCTCACATCACCATCTGCGACCGGCTCTCTCTTTGATACCCATTTTCTTCTCAATTGCGTTCTGGCCTCACGCTCTATACACATCATGTTTTCTAGATCGGCATTCCGGGTCGCTCAACCCTTAAAGAGTGTAAGTTCCTCCCTCTTGAGGTTGTCAGCCCTCCATTTCTTCTCATGAAGCCGGGATCGCATCGCCGGATCTTCCGATGGCGACTGTGCAATCCAACCGGATAACCCGCAGCTGACAAGCCGAACCTCGATTGAAGAGACTCCTGTCGGCACGCTCGTACGCGACCGAGCCCTCGAAGGGCGGCTCCAATGCCTTCGCATACGCTGCCGCGGGCGCCCTCGGCGTTGGCGCCATTGGCTACTATGCCCTGAACTCGTCGTCGGGAGCCAAGATCGAGGCCAAGGCAAAGGAAGGCCTGAATAAAGTCGCCGACCCGCCGAAGCCTGCCTTGACCGGTGGTGACCAGGGTTTCGTCTCCCTGCTTCTCAAGGATGTGGAGATCATCAACCACAACACCAAGAAGTTCATCTTCCACCTCCCCGAAGATGACATGGTCTCGGGTCTACACGTCGCCAGCGCTCTCCTCACCAAGTTTGTTCCCGAGGGCCAGAAGCCTGTGATCCGGCCCTATACCCCGACTAGCGATGAGGGTGCGTTCGGTTCCCCCTTCACCCCTCGGTTCCAGAGCCATGCTCCACCCACCAAGGGGAATCCTCCGGGTTCGCGGAAAGCTAACGAAATGGGTAAACTATACAGCCACAAAGGGCTACCTTGAACTTATCGTGAAGAAGTATCCCGACGGCCCTATGTCGACGCACCTCCATGACATGGTCCCTGGCCAGCGTCTCGATTTCAAGGGCCCGCTGCCAAAGTACCCCTGGACGCCCAACAAGCACGACCACATCGCTCTAGTAGCCGGCGGCACCGGTATTACTCCCATGTTCCAGCTTATCCGGGCCATCTTCAACAACCCCGACGATAAGACCAAGGTGACGCTTGTGTTCGGCAACATATCCGAGGAGGACATACTGTTGAAGCGCGAGCTGGCCCACATTGAAAACACGTACCCGCAGCGATTCCGCGCCTTCTACGTCCTTGATAATCCTCCCAAGGAATGGGTTGGCAACAGGGGTTACATTACCAAGGACCTTTTGAAGACTGTTCTCCCCGAGCCCAAGGAGGGCAACATCAAGGTCTTCGTATGTGGACCTCCAGGCTTGTATAAGGCCATCTCCGGAACCAAGAAGAGCCCTAAAGACCAGGGCGAGCTATCAGGTGTCTTGAAGGAGTTGGGCTATACTGGGGATCAGGTTTACAAGTTTTAGAGGAGATACGGGAACCACTTTCTCGATGTTTGTCTATCGAGGAACACTTTGTAAATTAAGCGAGGTAATGGGACCTATGTGCAATAGAGAGTGGGTGAGCATCGAGCCACGAGCCGGTTCAACTGACTCTATATGGCGATAGCACGACTATCCGTATAGAGTCCGGTGATTTGGACTCGCACTCATTAATGTTAGTCGGCCTGTATCTTGCTTTTATGAAAACTAGCTCAACTCACGGCATGTTCACATACACTCACTAATATTATCACGATAAAGATGAGATCTTGCGCGCATCCCGTCCCTGGACGGCGAACTTTGCACTGAGTTCATAGTAAGTAGGCACATCCCTCACTACAACTGACCTGGCGTATTTTTCAGGGGGAGAAGGATAGTTCGTTCAGTTGGCAACATGGTGCTCAGTGAGCGGAACAATACAATCAACACGGCAAGAGTTTGGCCGTCTTGGGCATTTGTGCCGATTCATTCACAGCAGACCTGAAGCTGAAATCCAGCCACAGCAATGTCCAAGTCATCTGACCTACCCATTACATCTGAGCGTGGTATGCTTGAGGCATCCTGCCATACTCCTGTCTAGCTGTCACGCAGTCATACTGCCGTGCGCATGGTCCCCGGAATAAGATCTGCGCGGCCTCTTCCCTAGACGCTAGACATGAGGCGTTGGGCGTCATGAATGATTCCAAATGAGAACCCGAACCATTCGGCGGACTCAACCCCTTCGCACCGGCGATGTCGCAATGGATCGTGCAGTTTTCGCAACAGGTGAGGAATGGGACTGTCCAAAAGGAGACAAAGGAGGGAGGGCCAAGAAAGCCTTCGCGCCTGAAACGAGTACCGCCGTTGCAATCCTGCACGGTAAGCGAGCTGGGAATATGGAGCGCAACGGAGGGGGAGACGCCAGTAAGCGGGCAGCCTAGCTATGTGCTGCAAATAGCCCCACGAAGCGAACGAACGTCGCCGTCGCGATGGGGGAGGGGAGGGGAGGGGAGGGGAGGGGAGGCACGAAATGGCGCAGACGAGCGAAAGCACTACTGATCGGGTTGCGATGGCGACAATATCAGCAAAAGGGCGTGAGGGTTGCGTTGCTCTCGCTCTCGCCCCCCCTCGCGCCTAAGACGCTCCGATTCCGCGGCGCCCATCCCGTGCGAAGAGAGATGACGATTCTGGATTCAAGTCCCGGGGGAGGGTCGCAGAGGACGAAAAGATCGGACCACGATTTCCACCTTTACCATAGTATCTCGATGTCGCCATGCACCGGGGAAAAAGAAAAATCGAGAAAATGAAAAAAATAAAAAAAAAGCGCGAGACGGAAACGGAACTGTTCCCGAAGCATGGTCGGTGGGCCGCGGGACTTCGCAGTGCTGCTGCGCGCGAATTGCCCACGATGGCCTGGTCGTCGCCTTCATAGGCTGGAATCCGGGTTCGGTGACGGGTGATGGGGACTCTCTCGCGAGTTGGAGCATACAGATAAACTGAGGGTACCCCCCCCCTGCTAACCTGAGAGATCCGTGCATTCTGGAAGTATCTGCGGCCCACTCGATACATATATATGCTACTTTTGTAATGTACTTAGTATAATGGATTTAATACCGGCAGGTTTAATTACCCTTATTTGGTTGGCTGCTATAAGCTGTGGGGCCCGCACCGGCTGTACCGATGGCTACACTAGCCACCCCACTAGCCACCCTATTAGCCACCCTACTAGCTACCCTACTAGCCACCCTACTAGCCACCCTATTAGCTACCTTATTAGCCACCTTATTAGCCACCCGTGGGGCCCGCACTAGCTATACTTATAGCTGTACTAGCCACCCTATTAGCCCTATTTCCTGTGTAGCTACATAGGCTACTTGAATAGGCTAACATATTGTTTAACGGAGATTATATGTACGAATTGTGTAATACAAACTAAATATTGTATCGGGTGGACCGCGAATACCTCCAGCGTGCACGGATCTCTCAGGTAAACAGGGGGGGGGTACCCTCAGTTTGTCGCATCTCTCCGCGAGTTGGGGGCGGGAAAGGGCAAGAAACGAAACGTAATGGAAACTCGACGGGCTGTCGATCGCTTAATTTCAAGGCTTTTGGGGTCCTGTTTTAATAAAGGATCGGAAACCCGGCTATCGATGCATGCGCGTCTCGCTCCAAACGAGGCGATTGGGCTGGATGTTTATTAATAAGCCAATACCGACAGAGAGCCTTTGGAGATGCCTCACGCTGTGGAACGAGACAAATTGGATAGAATGGCGAGGTGCCCTTGTTTGTGTATAGTCCGTTGATAGTTTGGCTACCGCGAGAGCCTAAAGAGTGTGTATCTCGTCGACTCATGTATCCTGGTACATCAGATTATTCTGCACAAGCTAGTGCATTTTACAGCTGCTGTTATTTTGAGACTCATCACGCCTAACCCGATTTCTTGTTCGGGGCCACAGGCTCAGCGATTTCACGGCGGCTAGAAGCTAAGTATGTTAGACAGGGCGGGGGGGAGCACTCGCCAGCACCTCCGAGGGCTAGGAGGGATTAATACCGACCGGCTAAAACTCTGCGCAGCACTAGAGTGCGAGCGGTACCTAATTGCCTGCAAGCAAATTCATCTATGTGCCGCCCCGGGGGATTGTGTGCCACGAGCGTCTTCTCTCGCGTCATCAATATTGATTGTGGCGGCCTGGACACCGGTAGCTAGGTGGACGGGAAGTCGGGCGTCGAGCAAAAGATGCGATTGGGCCGCCTGTCCCGGGGGTCATCTGTGGTGCTGCTACCACGCATATCTGGAGAACTTGGCGAATACGTCCAGCCAGCTCAGCTAGGAATCCTTCTAGAAGCCGTAGAGGTGGGTTGTAAAACTTGTACCGAGGTCGGTAACCTTTCTAGTTTTATCGATTTCCCGGCCGCTATAGAACGGAGAGAATTGACGCCGTGCGCGTTGGTCGACACCTCCAATCTTGCGAACATGATCTCTCTGGGCTGAGCACCCGGGACAGCCGTGCCAATGTCCGGGACCAGCCGAATCTCACCAAGTCGCAGCACTTACCTTGCCGTCTTGCTTGGCTAGTGCCAAGGAAGAGGATTGGATTTCAAAGAAGGCAAAAACCGCCGCACAGTCTTTGCTGTTTGTCACTGCGCTATTTGCATGGTGCATCATGTCTCCTCCGTGTAATCCGGGTATGCATATGCAGTGTCGGGGCGGAAGCATCAGTGCAGCACAGTAGGCATGCGCGTCAGAAATCTTCGGGATGGCGTCAAACACTCGACGAAGATTTGAGAAACCCCGCCAAGGTGTAGCCGGGAATGTGCCTATGAGTTATACTGCTTCGCATAGTAATCGTGAGCATCTCATATATAGTACGTAGCTGTTGTCATTTGACTTTACAAGTAGCAAGTCTATTGTATCAAAATGGCAGCAAGTCAACCTTTCAAGGTTATCCCAGTTAGCTAGAATCGGTGGAGTCTGGGGTACGACGCCACACTTCTCGGATGGTTCATGGAAAGCCGATCAATCGTATTGTGACGGCGTAACAAGCCATTGCCATGTATACGTATTCTGCTAAATCCACACCAGTTTGCTGCTCACTTACATCTCAAAGGGGTTGGCTTTAGATAGCTATTACGTGCCAGCTCATACATACTGACTCTTGACAAACACAGAAATTAAGTAGGGAAGACCTACGTGCGTAGCAATTGCACACATTCAGTAAACTCGCTGAGCAGTCTTACTTCATAATGTATTTCATCTCAGAACAGAAGCATAATACTGGGTAGGCGGAACATCATAACTTTCAGGCAGGATCAAGCTGTGCGTGTTGTTTGAGTTGGGAAGTCACCTGTTTGCTATAGAAACAAATGCTGAGGTGTCTGTTAGGCCTAACTAAAATTGTAGTAAATTCGCGGAAAAAATAAAAAATAAAAAAACAAGACTCACGGCATACGCATCGGCCCTTATTCATGACAAGTGCCATGATCATCGCGACTAGTCGACAGAGCGGGAAAAGGGTAATTAGATAAAAATAGGTAGGCGACGATATGGCCAGGGTCGCCGAAGACGTCCGGCGGACATTCTTCTACTCCCACTCGCTACCCGAGTAATCGGGTCTATACACGCTTGACCTATAGCAAAAGGAGATGCCCGTTAAGGGAACCGCGCGCATTTTCGCACATGAAGCGAAACCCATACCCACGTTCTAGACACACTAGGAATACTCGCCGTACGATGTCATCGTTGCCTAGACCACGCGGTACCAGCGTGCCACGGACATACTGGGTCTCCCAAGCATTCTTCACCTGCCCGGAACGGTAATCCATGGCGGGCGCGCAAAACTCACCGGGCTTTCGGAATGCGAGACCGGCAGGGGCTGGGCCTGGCGCTGAGCTTGACATTGCCGTACCTGCAGAAAGCCAAGTCAACCTGACACCCTAAGAGGCTCAAATTTGCTCTTGTCACGTTTAGCCGTAGCGTGAGAATGGGGGTCGACAGCGTTGTCATGGTTGCAACAGAGCGGTGCCAGGGTGGTGATGCCTAGTCCTGCGCGAATGTCTGACTGGAGCAAAATCTCACAGAAACTGATTGCAAAGGCTCAAAAGTCCCTTCCTATTGGGAAGGCGACGGGCATAATACGTTGCCGCATAGCTACCAGGATGCCAACAATGGAGCTCGTCTACCCTTCCCCGTTGGACGAGTTGAAAGACTCTTGGAAAAAATCAAGCCTTGCGATGGGACGCTCGGAAACAATTAGCCCGACGGCTGGATCAATCATAACATCTCTGACCAGCTGCCAAGTGATTATGAGACCACCGAGAAGTGTAGGGCGGCCCGAATGGATTCACTGGCTCTATAGGATATGTTCGAGGTTGCAATACATGTTGGGCTCCCCTTCCCTATTCCTGCTCTCCGAGCAACAGGACCTAGAGCGTCAACGGTCAGTCAGGCACCGTGAGTTGGCGTGAAGGATGTGTAGATTGTTGGAGAGCTCCGAGATTGAGGATATTGCAAATGGGACCGTGTCGATGTCGCTAGCTAGCGAAGACGGTAGCAGATCCTTTTTCAAGCTGGAACTGGACGGCTAAAGAGGCCAAGCCGGACCCCATGGTATTTTTAACCAGATTCCGAAGGGTGGCTGCAGAATCAGCAGCCAAGAGGCGAGATCAAGGACCCGAAGGCTGCACGACATTCCTCGCAAGTAGTACCAATAGCTGTGTCGCTCATGGCTGATGCTGCTCTGACCGTGTACCCTGCAAGTCGGTTGGGTTTTGAGCGGCGGCGACAATCACTCACACATCCCTCCACTGCCGGGGACGTTCTCGTGAGTGGATATGTACGCGTGTGTCCTCGTCAGTGAATGAGCCGTGCCGTATATCTCGACATGCCGGTGCCGGTACCCGACTTCTGCCCCGGATCTAATGTACGGACATAAGGACACATGGGTATTTGGACCAAAATAGAGTCTTATGCCGCGGGGCGTGTCGGTTACTGAGTCCTGGAAGCGAAGCAACCTGGGGAAGGTGGATCTCGCAGCGGTGTCGCGGGATGCATGATAGGCTCATGTCGCCGCATGTAAGTTGCGCACGATGCCAACGGCGACACTCGAAGCCCAGGTCGAGGCCGTCCGCCGCCGCCGCCGCCGCCTCGGCTCGCCAGGAAGGCTAGTCCTTGTCGGTCGAAGACAGCCTGGATCTCGTCCCCCCCTGTGCATTGCCTCTTGCCCGTCGCATTGCATGGCATGTGGATGGATGCGGCGAGATCCAGGCGTGGCGAGGGTGCGAGGGGTGCACGGGATTTGGCAGACTGCTGGCACGCCAGCACGTTCGCGCCCCGATCTGATCTAGCGCAGACAGGCAGCCTCTACGTAAGCGGGAGATGAGAAAGTGTGGACGGTGGGCGATGGATTGGCAATGGATTGGCGACGGGTGAAGCCGAGAGGCTGACAGGGGCCATGAGGCTAATATGGGTAATTTTGCAGCGCGATGAATTAGGGCTGTTTATTCTCCGACGGCCAGCGTCTTTAGACTAGTCTGGCGCCGGCCGGTTCTAGCTGGTACTTGTACCCCAAGCGAACCTTAGGTCGACGACAAGCTTCGTGGTTTCAGCGGGGTCGGGCCAGCCTTGAAGTCAGCCTACCTACAAGTACCTACTAGACTAGATAGACTACAGCAAACAAGACTCAGGCACCCATCCAGGTACGCACAAGCAGATTTGCCAGGGGCTCGGGGCAGCTGGAGCCGAGCAGACCTGTGATAGAGAAGTAGGTAGGTAAATTAGCGGTGTGCGGGTGAATTCTCGAGCGAAAGGGGGAGCAAGCATCATAGGCGCCGTGTTTGTTTTCCTGACGGCGAGACAACAAAGTGCAGAGGGGGACCGTAAGTACGTAAAGTACCCAGGTACAGAGTAAAGCGAGCGATATCGAGGGCGTATACTTTCGTGTGGTACATGCGTCGTGTTACGTGCGTGGTGCCACATAGCCGCAGAATATAATCACCATCGGTGTAGCGGTGCCTTTTTACACTGCAAGCGAGGTAGTTATTGATGGCAAGCAATAAATCCTCCTCATACTACCCATTCGGGTACCTGTACCTACGTGTTACTGATATAGTAGTATAATAATAGTGCTCTAGCGAGCTCTTGGTGTTTCATTATGGATTAAAAATTCAAGCATGTAACACTTCAAGAAGTCAGTGCCCAAGACATGTCTAAATACGTCCTTGTTCATATCTAACCTGATTGGCACTAGCTAATTCAGACTACCTGAAACCACCTAAATCTCGTAACTAGCCAGATCCCGCTTCCTCTCTCCCGCTCTCTGCAGACAACACGGCATACCTTGAGAGAGTATTCACATTGAGTCGTAACTCGCGAGATTGCCTGCTTCTCGCCTGTGGTTCCTGAAACGGACCACACCGTCCCTATGAAGTCATTCCTTCGTCGTCTACTGTGTTTTTTTTCCGGCGGCCTTTTCTTTTTACAGGCGCTGCCGCTGCACTCCGCCCTGCGCATCCAATCGATGGGATGTCGCACCGTCCCGAACCCGGCTCTCCTCCTGCATCATGTATTGATGCGAATATTGGCCTTGTACTGTGTCACCTCCCACATCTTGACACCTACGTAGCTGCCATAGTATTTATCATGAACTGCATTCAATAGCGCCAGAGCCCTTGTCGCTGCGAGAACCCAAGGCGTACCTGTACCTGTACCTGTACCTGTACGTACGGGCCGTCTGTACCTGAACACGCCGTACGCTCGCTCGTGCGGGTCGACGGCCCCCGCCGCTCTGTTGCATCTCTATTGCATCCGCCATGATGGCCCGCCACGTCTTTGCCTCGCGTCGACTCACATCATCTCATCTCGTATTGAGGTCGGTGCAGCTGCGATGCGCGCGCCCTGCTTCTGCGACGGCTGATTGGCGGCCGTCGAGGGCCAGCAGAATAAACCAACCGTAATGGTAGAATGAGCAGCCGCTACCTACTGCCGGATGCAATGCCACCAAAGTCGACGACGGCGCACCAACCAGATCCCATGCCGTCGCTGGTGTCTCTTGTGATGTAGGCGTCTCGTCTCCTGAGTCCGGTACGTAGGTGTCTACTCCTAGACTTAGGAACTACCCAAGGTATCTATCTACTTCGTGGTACGCTGTGGTCTCAGCAGGTACCTCGCCTACAGTATCCAGCCCGCCACTGTCTCGCGCGTCTTCCACCGTTCCCTCCTTCTGCGTATTGATTGTATCGTATTTCCACTTGTATTTGTTGTTTTGTTGTAGGTAGACATTTTTAATTAGTCGCCGCTGTCTGCCACCTGACGAGCGCCCGACCCGACACAGCCCGACGACCCTCCCAGTCCTCAGTCCTCAGTCCTGCTGGCCCGTGTCGTGTCACAGGCTATGGCTATTTCCCTCCCCCCCGTGATGCCCTTCCCGTGACCCAACCCAGTCCTCGCCAAACAACCACACGGCCGGTACCTCTCCGTCCACTGCCCACTGCCCACTGCCCCCTTGTGTGTGCCTTATGTGCCGTATCTCGTCTATTCACCTTATTCGGTAGATGCTGCACGAGTCGTGCAAGCCCGTCCACTGCGTCGTCCTTCCTCGAACGAATGCCTCTGCTCGCTGGCCCGCTCGCTTAGCTTCAGACTCCCTTTATTTTAACGACACAGCATAGGAGTCATCCTCGGCGCTTCGATCACACCCCCCTTGTCTCATAGTATAGCCCATCTGCGTAACGTTCACGTACGTACCTACCTACCTGTTCGTTTCGGTCCTGTCCTGTCCTCTGCGGGACGGTAACGGTAGTGAGCGTCACCAGCCAACCCCCATGTCCAGCCGCTCACGTCCAACATGACGTTTTCGGTCAGCGCCGAATAGCCAGCTTTCCAGACGTCCCAGAGTCCAGCCCTGGATTTGCATCCCGGTCGTGCGGCCTTCGCAAGACTAGACTTGTCGTGGGCAGCCAAGACATTGGGGGTGTGTGAGCCGGGCTAATGTTCTTTGTCCTGGACCGCTGCACCTGGAGCAAGCTGCCGTGCTGGTGGTTGTCGGATACGACGGTAGATTTGGCGACGAAGGCCCTCCTCGCGCCGATCCAAACCGCCGGCCCTGGCCCAACGGTCGCCCGGCCCTGTGCCCGCCAGTCGCTGCAGCGCCTCCAACTGCCTGCTGTCGACCCATGAGCCGGTCCAAGTGACGCCAGCGGTCACAGACGAGACAAAGGAAAATAGCACGCAATTAATATTTGGCCCATCTGCCATCGCTGAACGCGTAATCGGCAAATATGAGGAAAGTACACAAACCGGGTCCCGACCCGCCGCCACCGCGCTCGCGGTCGGACAGCTTCGTTCGCATGCTGGAGCTGGAGAAGATGTGCAAGGTAGAGTGCTCCCCCCCGGCATGTAACCCTCTCTTCCCACCCAGTCCCGTTCCAGAACTACCTCTGCCCCTACCCTTACCCTTCCACCCTGCCCGATTCGCCCTTACTAATGAGGCCCTATTTTACCACATATTATAGATGAAGCGCATCCAGCAGGACCATGGCTCCTCTGCTTCCACCGGCCACCCGCCAAGGGCTTCTCTCCCCTCGACCACCGCCAATTCTCCCACCCCTCGGTCTCGGCGCGCGAGTGATTATCCTCCGCTCTCCCACCAGACCCAGATAATGAAAGCCGTCCGCCGGAGCGCTGCTCTGCCGTCGCTTTCTCTTTCCATCGCTCCATCGCCAACCCGGGCGATGACGATGAGGGCTGAGGAGTCAGTGGCCGAGTTCTCACCCGCGAAAGAAGACCACGCCAAGACGGTGACTTTCTCAGAGCCCGAAGACGAGGAGCTGTCCGACGATTCTTCCATCTGCCAATCCCCGAGCTGGGAGCAGTACAGCCAGAAGAAGAAGAAGAAGAAGCCAAAGAAGAGCACCGACGAGAAGAGCGCCAAGGAAAAGGAAGAGACAGCTCTCAGAAGGAGAAGCAATCGCCTAATCAAGAGTGTCCGCACCGGCTCCTTCACCGCAAAGCCTCTAGCACCGTCCGACCGCTCCATCTCGGCTCCTGAGCTAAGCACGTCGGCACAATCCAGCAAAATGATTTCCCCCGCTTTGACAGGCGAAGCACAGGTCGCTTTGGGCAGGTACCAGACACCGAAGCACGGGTTGAGCCTGACCACCGAGAATAAACCAAAGAATAAAGGTTTTCTCTCCGGCTTTAGGCTACAGCACGGGAACGTGGCTGCAGTGCAGAAGATAGTGGAGGCGCGGAAGGCGACTGAGAAGACCGCCGAGACAGATGCCGATACCACCGAACAGTTTCGCGGCATCCCGTACGAAACCATTCCCATACAGCAACCCAATGGAATCCGACCTAGTGT
Organism: Xylaria palmicola; assembly: GCA_022385595.1. Taxonomy (NCBI): domain Eukaryota; kingdom Fungi; phylum Ascomycota; class Sordariomycetes; order Xylariales; family Xylariaceae; genus Xylaria; species Xylaria palmicola. The sequence goes on along the minus strand of MU281329.1, from coordinate 73,167 downwards.
TGTCCAGAGTATCTCGAGGTCGAAGAAGCCGCCGTCAATCAGATCAGTCATTTCCACTTCTGACCATTCCCTCTCTTCTCAAGAGAAGAGGAGTTCGGGAGCACGAACATCTACTAGCTCCGGCCATGTCCGCTCACAATCTCTACTGTCTTCAACGTTGAATAAGTTAAGGGGACCTTCGTACCTGTATTACCAACCCTCTGGGGAAGGTTCCGCTGGCGAGCCTTCAAAGCCCTCCAACAGCTCGCACGACATTGACAATTTGCAAGGCAGTGCCTCAGATGCGTCAAACGACTTGACTGGAAAGGCTCTGGGGGATAGAAGCACGGGGAACGCCGAGTACCCACAACAGCCGTTTAACTTTGCATTTCCCCTACAGAATAAACGAGAGAATGCCGAACCAGGGCCAGATATTGCTCCTCGTGGGCGTCAACCTCGATCTCGTAAGGTGGAGATCAACTCACCCCCCCTTGAACAAGAGGAGGCCGCTGCATCTAGGCCGTCCACCGGCCGACGAGTTCAAATCGAATTCCCTCACACACTAAGCCGGGATGCTGTGATGGCCCTGGTTACCGCTCAAGAAAAACAGTGCCAAACAGCACGCACTTCCCAACATACTAGACCCTATATCACCAGCGATGGCCACATGTCGGACTCGACGAAGGGCCAGCCGAACGGTAAAGTAGAGGCGGAGGGGAAGCGGACTCTTCGGGGTCGGAAGAATGACTCATATCGGTCTCGAGATGCGCAGCCTGTCGGTTCGAGTACTGCTAGTGAGGAGCGGTTGAATAAAAGGGCAGACACGGCGTCACCGGATTGTAACCGTAACGACACATTAGGTGTGGTTGATAGGAGCAGTCCGGAGGACGATCAGATGTCAGTCGGCACATATGCTTCAACAATCCGTCCGATATCACAGAGCCATGATGGTGCCTTGGCAGAAAGCAGACGGCAACAAAACACTTCTCGTACAGGTAGCGATGAAACCCACGTCCGTGTACCGACGCCCAAAAGACTCGATGTGCCGCCACAATTAATTACAAAGGAGTCCGTCGATGATCTCATCAGCTTTGAAAGGGACGTACCGGAGACATTACAGCAACCATTGCAGCCACACCGAGAGCTGGACTATTTCACATCATTTAGCGACTCGTATCTACCCCCTGTACTTGATCTGCAGTCGCCTAACGATGACAAGTTCTCATCCCAACGATTTGTATTCCCCGGGTCGGACGAAGACAGCAGACGGGGTACTCCCCATGGGCACTTGGGAAATAGTCAGTTTCGGCAGGTGACCGTTGCTGACGAAGGAGAGCAAAAGGTTTCTGGTGCAAGGGATAGCGGCAGGCCTTCTCATGAGCAAAGGCCCAAAAATTCCCCCGCAGTCTCGACCCAGCACTCTGATAGTGATGTTCCCGCCTTTGAACGTCTTGGCTTATCTTCCAAGGCTGCCAAGATCCTCGTAGGAGCTGAGACGGCGAGCACATCCACGGCCCATTCGCAACACACCGATCCGAGTCGTTCGACTTCCGAGAGGTCATCTTCCTCTACCTGTGATGATTTGCCACCGTCGCCTTCCTCTGCCACAACTCCGGATAGTTCGCGACCCCAGTCACGAAAAGGACTAACAGTGTCCCAAACGGAGCCTTTGCAAACCGTACTATTAGAGGCCCTGCCAAGCAGTGAGGGCGAGATATCTCACAGGACTGCCCAGGTGCCACCAAGCAAGCAATCCGGCGGAACAGCAGCAAAAAAGGTAAAATCAAATGCTGACGGGGGAGATGGTGGCAGCTGGCATGAGGTAGTGGCGTCACGAAGCACCGAACAAGAGGCCACACCGACGATAGCCAGGATCAAAGACCTGGCAGCTACTCCGCCTCTGGTGGCCACGCCAATTTCCGTGAGCTTCGCCAATGTTCTTACACAAGACTCAGAGGAGGAGGGCGACCAAGGTGTTGGTCGCCATGCCCCTCGACCATTGCCGCCAAGGGCACAATCCGCCATGGATCTTCACGCAGTTACAAAGCTCGCACCGCAATCCGCCAGACCGCAGCGACTACATCTCAAGTCAGCCAGCGGGGCCATGTCTTCGGTCAGTCTTCCCAGCTCACCGCCAGCGGACGTCACGGAGGAAGTGATGCCGCGGAAGTCGGCGTTGAAGATGTCCCGAAACAACAGCGCGAACGGCTCCGAAACATCGATGGCCATTACCACGGGCGCGGCCTACCTCCAGGAAGCGCGGAAAGCGGTGCCTGCGGCGGCGGCGTCCTCATCTCGCGCTCTGCGGCCGCATTTTTCGCAAAAGAACTCATCTGCGAGCATCCGGAGCACCGGCAACCGAGCGGAGCCGCTGGCCAAGATGCTCGTGGAGTGCTGCAGCTGCCACTTTTTCCACGACATGCCGTCGCGAGTGTACGAATGCATGGCCAAGCCGGACTCGGTGGTTGAAGATAAATCGCTGGGGATTTCTGCAGCCATCACCACGATGGTCAGGTGCCCGTGGTGTGCTCATGGCATGACCACGCAGTGTTGTTCGGGGTATGCGGCCGTGGTTTATCTCAAGGAGAAACTTCACGGGAAGTGATACACACGTCCCACGGGCTCGAGCTTGCCCGTGGCAGTAGCAGCGCACGATCTGGCTTCCCCCAGGTGGCAGGTTTCGGGCGGATGATTCAGTCACCTTTTTTTTCCTTTGTCAACTTACCTAACGCCGCCGTCCTGCGGCGGTTTCCCGCGTCACATATTCTCAGCACATGTTCACTCAACTTTCCCCACCGTCTAGCTTGTCCATAGCATCCGATGTTATTTTTCCCTACATGAGCCAGTGGCGTTCGGGGGGGCATGGTTTCAAAACCTACAGCACAAAAGTGTACAGTCACATATTCGATAGTAAGATGTCATTCTTGAATTAAAGAGGACGATGAAAAAGCAGGTCCTCTGTTTCGAAATAGGACAGGTGGAACGCAGGGGGGCGCAGATGTATAGTAGAACATGAAGCAAAAAGGTCGAAGCCGAGACGATGCAGCTGCAGTGAGTTGACAGCGGCGGTTTAGTCTAGTATTTCTCTTGGATTCACTGCGACGGGCGAATGTTGATAGGGACATAATAAACCAAAATGTGTAGTAGCTTACCGAGATAAGTAGATGATTCGTATTGAATAGACCAAGCTAGGTCCCGTCCTATACGGAGTACTATGATACTATAATAAGCGCTTGTATCGACTGTGCTAAGACAAGGTATGAAGTGGTGTCATAGTGGGCTTTCCCCCACAAAATAGGTACCTGCTGCTATAGGTAGTAGGTAGGTACCTAAGTACTACAGTTAGCCTCTAATTATACGTACCGAGGCTGTACCTTGTAACCTACATGTCGTCGTCGACGTAATTTGCATCAAAGGAAAAGGACCTCACAATGCAATGCGACAAGCAACCTACAACGATACACGGCAATTCTTCGGACTATAACTCAGCCAACTCAGCAGCAACCGCTTAATCCACCTTCTTTTCGCTAGAGACGGACGATCGCAGAACTCTCCTCCACGATCTAGCCGACAGTACTGGCCGTTCTCTCAACTCGTCGTGCCATCGTCTTCGCCCCGACGTCCAGAGCGAAAAGCTCAGGTTCGCAGCCACGCGGCCACATTCGCGTGCTTTTGCCTCTTCCAACCGCCAATACCACAGGCCTGGTCCCATAGATTATAGAACAAGCGACTGCGCGACGAGCCAGAGCGTACAGGTCGACATATCCCGCCCTCCATCGCTGCCGAAGCTTCTGCTTGCCAACCCGAGCGACCCCCGGTGATAGCTGTGATAGCTGTTTGCTCGTTCGCAGCCGCCGGGGCCTTTAATCATGGCATCCAGGGGTTCCAGGGGTGATTCCGCGCGAGGGCCGCCCACCAAATCTCCTATGCGCTTCATATCGGTCGACAATGTCCTCCAATTCGCCTCCGAGATCCCTTCCGGTCAGCCCCGCACACCGCCGCCGCGCGGCCCCCGACGCATCGCCGGCGTGCGCCGTGTGAGCGGCGGTGGTTTGCCCAATCTCGCATCGCGCACCGGCCAACATAATATGCCTTCGAGAACCACGCGGATCAGCGAGAAACTAGTGCTACTCCCCGAAACCCCGGACGAGCCCGAGAGCGACGAGGACGGGGATCGGATCCAGATCGAAGACGAGGGCCGGCCCCTGAAAGATGAGGAGCGTGATGTGCTACGGAAAAGAGGCGGCCTCCGGGGCAAAAGCTACGCCGAACGTCTTCCCAAGTTCGAACGCGCCGAGAAGCTGTCGCGGCTGACTGCGTACTGTACTGCACAGTCGTACAAGATGAAGTCTACGTCGGAATTCCTGCGCAAGAAACACAATGCCAAGACCAAGCTCTACGACGACTGTCTCTACACTGTCTACCACCTTCCGTTACTTCCCGGTGTTGACGGCTACCGCGTGCGCAGCCGCCCCGTACTAAAGAGCCCGGGTACCGGGAAGACCGTGCTCGACCTCGAAATAGAGCGAAGCGAGCAGCGAGACGAGCATATGGGGTACTACGACGAGTATGGAGACGGTGAGCAAGGGGGGAGCCCGAGTAACGGGGATGGTAGCCATCATCAATACCCAGACGGTGCGGCGGCGAGTTCGAACACGAACAGCAACCACCCAGCTAGCGGGCATGACAGGTCTAATGGCAGGCTTGCCTCGGACGCCAAACAATTTGCCGAGATGTTTGTCTTCTCGTATGGCGTCGTAGTCTTCTGGAATTTTACGGAGCAGCAGGAGAAGGCAATTCTGGCTGATATCACTTTTGCCGAGAGTGAGACCGGGGTGTCTCTTGTCACACGCCCTCTCGAGCAGAGCGACTACGAGACCGAAGAGTTCCATTTCGAGTACAACGATGACGTTAAGCGCCCGCGCATATTCAACGACATGATCACGCTGCTGCCGAGATCGGATCACATGGTTCGGCTCACCATCAGTCATGCCATAGCGCAGAGCACGAAGCTCTGTTTCTTCGAGGAGCGCATGTCGGAGACGCTCACAGACGCCCAGGATGTGCCGAAGCGGCTCGCTTTAACCGGCCAGCTCAATATGACGAGGACAGAGATCGTCAAGATCCTCGGGCGCTTGTTCAAGAGTCGTGTCGAGATCAATCTATGTACGTGCAAAAGACCTCCGTTTCTAGAAGTTCTCCCTGTCGATCCCCTATATCCTAACACACCCACAGCATCCAACATCCTCGACGTCCCCAACTTCTTCTGGGACGCCGAACCGACGCTGCACCCCCTGTACGTCGCCATCCGCGACTACCTGGAGATCGACCCGCGCACCAAGGTACTCAACGAGCGGTGCCGCGTGTTCCTGGATCTCGCCGAGATCCTCTCCGACTCGGTTGCCGACTCGAAGATGAGCGCCATAACATGGATCGTCATCATCCTCATCGTCATCAGCATCCTGGTCACCGTAACCGAGGTCGTCTTGCGCTTCACGATACTATCCAAGGAGAGGGGTAATAACAGCGCAGGGGCCGTGCTGCCTGCCGCATCGAACGGACTCCCCTCCGTCTTGGCCGGCTCCAACTACACGTTGGACGAGTTGAGGGCATGGGCCTCCGGGTTAAGCGAGCAGGAACGGAGAGCGATCTGCGGCGCCGATATCGTCGGCATTACGTATGCGGGCATCTGATCCGATTAGTCCCGGGTAATTTTTCGCCCGCGGAATCGAGAGCTCTGCGCTTAAATATTAGACGCGAGGCCTTTCATGCCTGCGGCTCAGAAGTCGGCACTTGGGATGGGTGCCACATCACTCGAGTGCCGCGCTAGCACGGCATGCTCTGCCTGACTACCCATGACGTTGGTGGCATGTGGTGAGTTACGGCACTTATACCAGAGAATGGGCAACAAGGCTTTGTGTCCAGGACACAAACTATACCTCATACCCCCTTGGCTGATGAACAGATTACCTACGACCCATTTAAGTCGGACTTTAAGGAAGGGTTGCTTGTGAAATGTACCAGCTTACTGTTACAAATGGTGTATTCGTCTAAACGCTACTCTAAAGCAGCATTTTGTGCTGTGTGTGCCCGGATTCATTGGTCCGGATACTGGCAGAAGAAGGTTTCGTATACCCGTACTAGTTAGCATATATATGCATGTCTCGACTAAGTGCACTGCGCAAGATTCATGAGGTGTATGAAAGAACAGGGTATTATCACAGCTACTCAATAAAGTTTATTCACAGTCGCGGCCGTGCCTTTTATTTATGCCGCTTCAGCGTAGGATATATCATCGGTTTACTTTCTCGACCTGTTATAAGAAAGGGGACAGTAGGTTTCGATTAGCTGCCTTAGCATAGTTTGGCCGGTAGCTACAGATGTGACTACCGGTTGACCAGACTGATAGAAAGAGCACGTATTATGTCCTCGCAGCCAGCGAACCAGGTATTCTACGTGGTACTCGTCGTGCCTACAGAACAACCTCGCTCTTGCTATGCCGTTGTCAAGAGGTTCGGTGCAGATCACATAGAATTCACAATCAGGACATGGGAGAGCTGGTTGGGGTCGATGTTGCAAGGAGAAAGGCTAGAGTGATGGTGATCGATCTCAGAGACTTCATCTGATATCATTCCCGAGTCCAACAGGGGCACACGGGTCTCTGTGGTACAGTGCACATACGGTCCAGCTGTGAGATTACGCACGGTGAATGCCAAGCCGGCCAGGGCAGCGGGTATCCACCTGATTGTGGGTACCTTAGCTCCCCACACGTGGGAACAGGTGTTCAATCGACGACACGTCCAATCGACAAGCTCAATTGACAAGTGACAAGTGACAACTGGCCACCGGCGCATCTGGCATTGGGCATTCGACGAGAAGGCAACGCAACACGATACCACGACACCGTCTGCAGACACAAAGACAGCCCGGCCCTCGATGAACTAAGCCCGGGGCAGAACCACCGACCAGCTCAACGCACGAACCGCGACCGCCGCCATGCGCTTCCTCTCCTTCGTCACGCCGCTGCTCCTGGCCGCCGGCGCGGTCCAGGCAGCCTCATCGTGGGGATTCGACGATGCAAGCGTCCAGGTGAACGCCAAGAAGGCGGGCGGCAGCAAAGAGAAGTACGTGCTACTCCCCCCACGTGAAGCGAAGTGCGGTGACGTAACAAGGAGCTGACTGCGAACCCGCTTGCGACGGACAATAGGTTCTCCGAGACGAAGCCGCTCTCCCACACCGTCACCGTCGGCAGCACCGACAGCATCAAGGTCCTGCTGGTCGCCAAGGACGGCGGCAAGGGCAAGCGACCGCACCAGGCCTTTGTCGTGTTGCAGGACGAGCAGTCGGGCCTCGAGGCGCCGTTCCCCATGACGGTGAAGGAGAACGGCAAGGCTGTTGTGGACATTGTACGTCACCGTCGCCCCATGACCCGTACCACATAGATCGCCCATACAAGACGGACGGCTGTTTGCTGACGGACCTTCTCCCTCTTTGTTCAGAAATACGCAGATCTCCCCATCCAGCTTGCGACATCGACCGCTCCCCTCAAGGCATCCGTGGTGCTGGCCTCTTTCGGATCCTCGCAGGGGCTGAACAAGCCCGTCTTCACCGTGTCGCTGAAGACGGACCCCAGCGCCACACCCCTCGTCTACGAGAAGCCCCTGCGGTACGGCAAGCGTGAGGCCATCCGCCACATCTTCCGCGCCGACCCCAAGAACCCACCCAAGGTCATCTCCGCCTTCTTCGCGCTGGCCGTCCTGGCTACGGTGCCCGCATTATTCGTTGGCGTACGTTATCTGTCCAGTCCCTGACCTCCCTAACCCCCCTGCTGCCCTCTTGATACCCGCCGTGTCTCGCGCGTAGACCAGTGGCGCCAGTCCAGTCCCCGAGGCGAAGATGAATCGAACCCGCTAACACAAAGTACCCCAGTGGCTCGCCCTCGGCGCCAACGTCTCGCACCTCCCGCGCGCCCTGAGCGCCGCCCCCGTCGCCCACGGCGTCTTCTTCGGCTCCCTCGTGGCCCTCGAGGGCGTCTTCTTCCTGTACTACGCCAGCTGGACGCTCTTCCAGGTCCTCCCCGTCATCGGCGTCATCGGCACTGCCACCTTCCTCAGCGGTGCCAAGGCCCTCGGCGAGGTGCAGGGCCGTCGGTTTGCCGGGGAGAGGTGAGATCGCGAGAAGACACAAACCCAAAATAGAAACAGGCATCGGATAAGGAGAGAGAATGGTGATATCAAACACCCGTGACGGGTTGCTCGCGTTCATTCAGTAGCTATACTTGCGTGAGGTCTGAGATGGATGAGACAAGCACAGGACATTGAAAAGAGGGATCGAAATCTCGAAACGCTTTCAGTATTTGTTTAGCTCTTGCTTTTCTCCTCTTGGTTCTCTGCCTCGTCTCTCATCTCGTCTTGTCCCCCTCACGGCTTTCTCGGAATACGCCCCTGCTCTGGCTAGGAATGAATGAATGAATGCAGGCGGCATGCGGAAATAGACTAGAAATGCCACGAACAACTGTACAGTGAATTGAACACGAGGGGAAAAAGTGCACACTGGCTCCTTACTTGCCTTGTCATTGCCGAGTGCAAATACGACTATATTGTCCTCTTCGAATATCTGTGAATGAAGTGAAGTGTCTGCAAAACCATCGTTGCCTATGTACTCTTATACTCACTTATATATCCCTTTCCTTCCCTCTCACTCTTCCCTTCTATCTCCTCCTCTCCTCTCCAACAACAGCAAAGAGAGCGTAGAAAAATCATCAATACCAGCTCACTACACACCGCGCAATTCATACCAGGACGCAGACAAAATAACCCACATCGCATTGCATCGCTCACATCGCTCGCTTCTTCATTATATACGTACTTCACTCCACTCCTCTACCTGGATACCTAGAGGCGGTATCCCCCCCTCATCAAGAAGCCCTTCGACGGGGCCCCAATCCATCCATCCATCCATCCACTCATCACACCCACAGCGTTCATCGTCCTATTTTCACCGCTCTGTCCTGTCCTCCCAGCCCCTGGTTCTGATGAGTTCCCGCCCTGTAGTGTTTTATCCCCCATTCTATATGTAGCGGCTCTTCTATCGGCACACACACACACACATATATATATATATATGCTCGCAACGCGTCCCGCCCAGGTAGGTAGGTGTATTACAAATAATCTAATCTTCAAACGCGCAAGTGGGGAAGCAAGGACCAATCTTTCTCACCACGTGAAGGTTGAAAAGGAAGTTCGTACTTTTTTTTAAAAACTACCTCGTAGGCACGGCACGGCGAGTTCTCGGCGCTCCCTCCTCCGGAATAGGGTTTCCAAGAATCGTACCAATCGCCACCGAAACAGAAAGAAGAGAAAAAAAAAGCTCTTAGTTCATCTTCTTCCCGTTGGCGGCACTCTTCGCCTCCAGGGCCATCCGCTCGTTCTCGGCCTGCTTGGAGTGGGGTATCGTGAGGCAGTTGATGCCGAGGAAGTCGCATATGCTCGTGGTGACCAGGTACGCCCAGCGCGAGTAGACGACGAGGGCGAAGACGAAGTAGGCCCAGAGGTAGTAGTGCTCGTGGCGGGCCGAGATGGCGGGGAGGCCGAGGCGCGGCAGGTTGCCGAGGACGGCGCCGCCGACCAGCGGGATCAGCATGACGGTCCAGTAGGGGAAGGGCTGGCGCGTCAGGTGGGCGAGGATCATCTTGGTCGTCATGCGCCCGAAGACGAAGGACATGGTGAGGCAGAAGAGGACCAGGTGGTTCTCGCGCATGAGCGTCGAGTGGGGCGAGTACAGCCAGGCGCCGATGGACAGCGTGTAGACGATCATGGGGATCCATTCGAGGAAGACGGGGAGCACGGGGAGCTTGTTGCGGCGGCGGGCCTTGACCACGTTCAGCACGCAGAACGGCATGTGGCCGAAGAGCAGGGAGCCGACGATGATGACGATCCAGATGTCTCGGATCGAGTGGTCGCCGACGACATGGTGGTAGCCGAGCAGGTTCTTCTCGCCGACGAGATCGACGATCCGCTCGGTCCAGATGCCCGGTCCGCAGAGGCCCGAGATGGCCATGACGGCGCACGCGATCAAGATGCCCTCGGTGGGGCCGTTCACGTAGCCCAGGTACAACGTGTGCGTGTGGTACGTTTCCCAGGTGGAGAAGAACATGGCGAGACAGGGGCACAGCGCGGTGAAGACGCCCGATTTGGAGGTGCCCAGGGCCATGGCGGCCGTCTCGAGCAAGCTGGCCAGCGTACAGTTCAACGAGTCGATGCCGTGGTCGAACAGCTCTCCCAGGCCGCTCGAGGTGCCCGTCCGTCTCGCCTGTTTGCCGTCGACGTTATCCATGGTCTGGTACATGAACAGACCGAAGGCGAAGCTCAGATACAGCCAGGAGGGACCCTAACGTTTGGCGAGGCGACTTGTCAGCTGTATGGCCGCGCTATACGAAGCAGGGGCCAGAGAGGTAGAGGGAGAGGGAGAGGGAGGGGGAGGGGGGAAATAGAAAATGGTCATACCGGGCCAACCAGATCGGGCATCACAATGACGAGCAGGGCGACATTGACCAGGATGAAGCAGAACCCCAGGAGGGTGACCATGTTGGGGGCTAGCCATAGCGGCAGGAGCTCGACGAAGGCATTCCACTACCACAGCAGTTCTTCAGTACTTCGCTTCGTTGTCAGGCGGCGGGGGAGGGGGGCGCGGTCAGGCGGGGACGGGAGAGGGACGGAGGGACACGGAGAAGGACGTACGTAGGGTCGGAGGATATAGTTGGATATGGGCGACTTGTCGACGGCCGAGTACTTGTACGATCGGAGGTGGATGAGGGCGTCATCGGATACGCATTCGGCCGCGGCCTTCTCTAGCAACGGCGAGAACAAAAGGGTCAGCCATATAGCCCCGTCCCGTGTGCGGCAAGCCTCGGCCAGGGCTGGGGGATGCTTCTGGTCTCTGCCATGACGCGGCATTGCCATTACGCGGCATTGGGGGGGAGGGAGGGAGTGGCTCTTACTGCGGCTTGGGGTCATGCTGTCGATCTGGAGGGGTGCCTATCTGCGGCTGGCTGGCTACCTCGTGGCCGAATACGACGGATGGGCGATGAGAGGTGGTGTGGTGGCGTCTCGTGGTGGTTGTCGTTGTTGTTTGTTGCTGAACAAAAAAATAAAAGCAAGGCAAGCAAAGCTCGGGTTGAATTGGCGGCTATTCCAGATCGGATCGCGGGGCCGGCGTTTAAGCTATTTTCCTTTTTGATTGAACCCTCTTCAGGGGAAATACATCGTGGGGTAGCTGAAGATCATGTAATGGGCTCGGATAGCATCGGGTGAATTCATGCGTCACGAGAACCTCGCCATGCAAAAACACAACAAAAGCAACAACGACAACAAAGGGCTACGCAGGCACGCCGTCTTGCAGGTTGCAGGAGAGGGAGGAAGCAGTTGTTGATGGCGTGGAGATCCGATGGGCAAGTAGGTACTTTTGGTACTTGTGCATGAACTGCGAGTACGTAGGACAACACCTGTTTAACCCAGGAAGAACCCTGGAGAGGCGGTTGTACTACCACGTGCACCCGGGGGTCAGCAGCAGTTTGAGCTACAGCATCCTTGCCCCCGGCCACCTATCTAGTGTAGGTACATCGTATTCACGCCCATTTCAGGCTCTTCTACATACCTGCAAGTTGGAGCTCACCGTACGAACATCTATTCAACATACCTAACGTAAACACCAACACACAATGTCGTAGCCTCCTCCTCCACATTCCACCCTCCCTCCTCAGCAGCGAATATTCTCCTTCATCGAAAAACTCGTGGAACCAACCCTCCATGTCAGCATCCCCTCGGTGGACAGGGAGGACAGACAGCAGGCAGCATGGGCGGCAGACCCACTGAATCCATCTTCTTGACATGTGACAAAGTGAGATCCAAGATCGCTTTGCTGGGATCGCAAAAACTATACGTAACTATGCAAGGTTGTGAGTGCAACTGTGCCGCACTCGCCGTCAATACACATGCAAGCGAGGCCGAACGTTTACACATCGATTGAGCTCCCCTCCTCATTATCAACAGCACGATTATCTTGTAATTATTAAATATGAGACATAGCTCATCTCCGCTGCCGAGATGGCCTACTTGGATCCATGAACATGGTGGTAGAACGCTATCAGAGTGGCACGCACATTTGCAAATCCACGAAAACCCAGCAGAAGAAGACACTGGGGTGATGATGCTCTGAACAAATCGTCGCCGCTTGTTCCCAACGCCGGTCGCTTCAAATGAAATCAATCCTGTCGGATGCATGAAGAAACTGGCGCTTTTTACTGCCCAGTCCGTCTTTCAGGACTAGAGCAAAAACCACTTAACCAATCCCCCCCTGGGGCTTACAGAATGAGCGAGCCCAAGCCAACACAGGCAGCCAGAGCAAGACCGCCAACGACGCTACCGTACTGGAGAAGAGGCGAGGCAGCATTCTTGGGTTTATTCGAGCCCGAGTCCGAATCCGAATCCGAGTCAGAGCCATCGTCGCCATTGTCGCCTAGACCATCGAAAATCTGGCCAGCACTCGACGTCGCAGCTGCCCCGGTCTCGGTGGGCGTGCTCGACGAGGACGTGGTCTCGTTGACTCGCGTGGGGTTCAAGGCACCGCACGGGTGGTTCTGGCGGCAGTCGCTGGCGCAGGCGGAGTTGCCAGCGCAGCCCGTCACGCACTGGTTGCCCCATTCCTGGCATATGAAGAAGGGCAGGGTGAGTGAGTACTCGGAGAGGTTCGGCGACGAGCCGCCATTGCAGACACAGCCGTACGTCAAGGCCATCTATTTTCCTCCGAGTCAGCACAAAATCCTTCCTGGCCAAGCTGGGGTTCCGGAGCAAAAGTGCGCTTGGCGGGGGAAGGCACGTACAGGGTCGCATTCATTGACCTGGTAACCGCCGGGCGCGAGTTGATTGCAGATGAGAGGACACGAGCTCTTCTCTTGCTGACACCAGTTATCTGCACGACCGGGTTAGAAACCAAGCTCTTCGGCCCGCGCGGGCGCTCTGGACGGGAACGCCATACCCCTGGTACTCAACGGCACGCTCGTCGGTTCGACGTGATATTGCGTCTGGGCATGGACCGAGGACACGAGGAAGGTGGCCGTGGCCAGAAGCGTGTGTAGAGACGGCATCTTGTTTCGCGGATGGGGGGAGTAGTATCGCCGGAGCGTCTATCTTGGGGTGCAAACGAGGGCGAGGGCGAACCGAAGGCGGCGGGCAACAAAACTTGGTCAGGCTGGTATTATCAAGATAAAAAATTAAAAACGAGTAGTTATTAGTAAACAGGATCCTCGACACGAAGAGGGAAGATGTCGATACGCAGACCAAGGTTTAAAACGAGGGCACCGGGTCAACGTCGACGGAATGATAACGAAGGAAGAGGGTTGGGGCAGAAGTAGAGTCGACAGACAAACAAGGGGCGCCGGGAATATCCTCTCATGCCAGTTCGACTCGAGCAGCTCGGGGGGCAGGGTCCCCATTTGAGGCCCGGGGTCACCATCTACTTGTACGTACAAGTGCCCTCCGCGTATCTCCAGCTCCCATGCCAGCACGACCGCCCCATGCACTGTGTAGCCTAAACGAAGCAGTTTCTGGGCGAGCTTGGGTAGTAGTAGACTAAGGTTGGCTACTCAACCCAGGCCCGGGCAGGGGTCCGATAATGAGTGGCTTCGCTAGTGCTCAGTGTTACAGCGCCAGGTTCCAGAGCTGCTGTCGGTCTGCAATAGGGGTTATCTCATTGGCCTTGGGGCAGGCAAAAAGGAATCCCAAACGGCGAATATACGCTTCGTTTAATCACCGAACATGCTACCCATATATGCCTACTACGTTACCGGGGGAGAATATTCGAAACAGCACAAAGAGTTTCCATCCATCAAGCTGACGTTGGTCGTTGCGCTGAACCCAACCCACCCCGCCGAGTGCTGTGGGATGCGAGATGTGAGAATGCTGTAATGTAAGTGTATGCACAATTCGGCTCTCCACCAACGACTATTCGTACTGTGCCGGGGTTTGTCTCTTGTTTGCGACGTGCCAACCCAGGTAGGAATCTAGTTAGATAGATACCTACCTAGCTGCCTGGGTCCGTACTTTATCTGCTGTGCGTTCAGTAGCCCCCGTCCTATTTTGTTCCCTGTCACCCCAGATATACACTACACTGGATTAGGCATGCTGCAGCCGATGCTGAAATCACTGTAATGGCAGTTTGATTACTTTGTAACTTACTTAGGTACTGCTAAGTTAACTAACTTAGCAGCATCCAAACAAGCAAGCCACTGATTTCCGGCACGTACCGCTGCTGCCATGCTTCCTCTCCTTTCAAAGACAGACCCGGACCGAGCCTCACGGGATAAAAGGCGCTCCCCCCTCACGTGGCCAGGCTATCTCGTGTTTTCCGTCGCCTTCTGGTTGCCACTGCATCCTTCCATCCATCTAGACCCCGTCAAGTCTTTTCCGGCGGCTCACAAGTCGCCCATTGGCCAGAATGCTCGACCACATGCCATATGGGGAAAGCCCTTTTCGCACTCCGCATCCGCCCTCCACACGGCTCCCATGCTACCTGTAGTGCTCACAACACGACACGGACCACCACCCCGCCTGCTTTTCTCGTATTCTCCGAAACTCTGCTTGCCCGGCAGGCTTCGATTGGCCTCTGACTACGGAATTCTGAGGCACGATTATGCACGGATTGCCCTGCGCCGTCACAGAGGGTAAGGTACCACATGGTATGTATCTAGGTGTTAGATAGCAAAGCTGGCAATCGATCATCGATAATGCCCTGATAGGATGGATACCTACTTGGGTAGTTGTTTTTCTCATGCTTGCGAATCCGACCCGGCAGCATCTAGGTATATTAACAAGTACCTAAAATCTAGCTAGATAGTACCACCATCGTATGTATAAGCACCCCGTACTAAGGCTCCGCTAGCAAAGGAGGCCATGTTTGTCTAGCGTTGAGAAACTCGGCCCATCTGTTTACCATTCTCGGCCCATTGCCCGCCAAGTCTCGCTAGCACGCCTGGCGCTTTGCTCCGGGATATACGATATCTAGGTATTTACCTAACTTACTATGACCAAGACTGATCCGCTTGCAATGCCGAGATACCTCGAGATGCCTCGAGACGCCTTAAGGCTAATTCGTTTATTTTAGACCGTGCAACGTATTTTACCTGATACGCACGTACGTACTTGAGTAATACTGCTATCTAGCATGCGCCTTGCCCCGTCTTGCTTGTCCCGTTCTCGCCTGTCTAATTCATTTACATGCGACTGGAGGGATCGCACTTTGCAGTTCATTCTCACGTCGGTCGTCTGCTATAGGTCATAATGGTAAGGGCTTCCATCAAGCCGACAATCCGCACACTCGTCGAAACAAGTTCAAGATTGTTTCCTACTTGGTCGTCATATGTGAAGCAAGCGCAATGATGTGATCACCTATCTAACCTCGCAGCGCAGTTTCAGAAACCCTAACTTATAGCATCGTTCATATGCTCCAAGCACATACGAGAGTGTCCGTTGCTTTTCACCTGCGTGGCCCTACCATCATGCCGATGTAAATCATTCTCGGCACCCTGGCAGAGCGGCGCCCCTTGTATCACAATGACCACACTTCGGCATCTCTATGGGCTGGGTAGCTGCCGCCCCAATACTAGCCACATCCTCTACACAGCAATGGGACAATATCCTTCTACGCTTTCGAAGCGCGCTCGACGCACTAGAAAAGACCAAGCGTGGTGATAGTCAGCGGAACGAGGACGACCACCCAGAATGTGAACTAACACTCCCCATTATGTCACATTGTAGTATCGCCCAGGCGACGCGTCGTCATAGGACTGCATGAGAATGGTCAGCCAGCCCCTTCCGGACATAAACCGGTCCATCTGCCGCCCTTCTGCTCCAAGATGGCCGCACCGGGCAACCTGGAGACCAACGAGGCAGGGCCAGAGCTCGGGACAAAGTTTTCGGGGCCAGGCTCTCTTATTGCTACCGCCCCGAACCGAAAGTGCTGAACTTGGTTGTTGGGAGAGGGAGAGCCAGTATCCAAAGTGTTTCAGCCATGAGGCCCTTGTCGTGAATAGTGCTGCCCGGGTTAGAACAATTGCATGCATATCACCAGGGCATGACTAATCTGACTTGTTATTCAAGAAATGATGCATGATGGAATACAAGGTTAGACCAACTGGCATCGTCTACCGGGAAGTGATCAGCAAGGCTGTCTGTGAACTTGACCTTGAGCCCCCCCTATAGCCATAGTACTAATACTTATGCATCAGAAGACTTGGATGGCGCGGCAAGATGGCCCTACAAACTTGCCTGATGTCTGACAACCCCGACCTTAATAATTATCAGGAGTCTAACCAGGTGTGATGATGCTTCGCAGGCACTCCTGGTGTCGATCTGGCCGATCTGGCTTAGCCGTGATATAACCGAATCACAATCTTGTCCCTGAACTAGCAACTGAACGCTTCAAAAGATGATTAAATTAGAGTCTCTTCTACCATGACCTGCGCCCCTTGAATCTACAGATAGACGAATCCAATCCTTTCATGTCGGAAAATGTAACATCTGGTGACCGTGAGGCGCAGCAGCACTTGATGCATTCGAGAAGGCTTTTCTACCTGAAATCGAGAACTCCCTTCAAGGGGTTAACTTAGACCATGCGGATCTCTTATTCAATCATGTATTCAATCATTTATAATGAGAGACTAAAGCCCGAGTTTCTATTAGCAGCAAAGCTCAAACGCGCTCAAAATCAATATTTGAGAGCGCCAGCCTGTTAGATCGGTATCGAACATTACCATCAGAGTATCCGGTCCCTGCGGCCGCTGAAGACATCATCAGTGTGTGTGAAATCAACTCTCAACTTACGGGTGAGGACTATTTTGAGATAGAAAGGTAGGGGGTTAAGCATAAGACTCATCAGTGACGAGGTTACATGAATGTCATTTTCGATGAGACTGAGTAACGGGGATAGACATGATTCCGGTTCAGCGGCCAGAGATAACAGGGCGTGGAAGCGCAACTTCGGAAGACTCTTCATCCCGGGATAAAAAATCAAACTGCCCTACGAACGAGGAGGTGGACAATAGCCATAAATCCAATTTGAGTCAAGATCTATACAAGGGGTTAATGGGAAATATATGGTGGTATGTGTTTTGTGGCCTCACCGAATGCGGCACTCTGGTGGTACAAGCTCAACGGCTGCAGTATACCTTAGATATAAGTCCTAGGACTCCAATAGGCCATCTATCAAAGAGGAATGCTGCTCCCTGGCGAGATAGACTACAGGTCCTATCAAACCCATCAGTTCAAATGCGTAGTGCTGGTCAAGTTCGATATAGGAGTGTCTAAGGGCGGCTGCGGACCAACCCGTAATTGACCTGGCAACCGAACACCCCCATGGTCCGTCATCGTGGGAGTAGCAGGAACAAAGGTGGCTTACATCGTCAAAGTCCTTCATATTATCTGAGTCACTGATGCCAGGATTGGCAACCCTGTCCACATCACCTCAAACGATCATCTTGATCTGCCTGCTACGTATACAAGAAGCCTAACTCTAGTGCTTACCTAGAACCAATCTACTCCAAACTAGCCAATCAGCACTTTCAGTGCTTCCCCTTTTGGCCAAACTGACTAACAAGCTCTACGCCAGCGGTGATATGACGTTGAAAGGCGAAGCCTCAAATCAGATCTCACTATACTCACGTCACGGAGCTAGACGGAGGTATCGGAGATCGAGAATATGCGGATAATAGAACTGACTCTGTCCCTCCTCGGACGATGGCGGCACGGTTCCTCTACTGCTCAAACAAATGCCCTATAAAAGTGTTCAACATAACCCCTTTTCGAACCATTAAGCTGGTAACGGTAATCGGGCAACAGCACAATGTCATCCTCAACAGTAATGCCAGCAGCGCGCGCGTTGAGCCAAATGCCGCTCTCAAAGTCATCGACGAGACCAATAATCACTCTCGAAGAGCACTTCCTCTCTCACGCAGCTCGTAACATCCAGCCCAACTCTCACAATCAAAGCTTCAAGGCTATGCCACATCTATACGAGCAGTTCATTGAGCTTGGCCCTCGCCGGATCGCAGACATGGACGCCGGTCAGGTCACCATGCAGGTCATCTCCCACGGGCCCGGTGACTTGTCTCCTGCTCTGTGCCGGGAGTGCAACGACCAGCTCGCAGAGGCCGTTCGTTCCCACCCGGGCAGGTTCGCGGGCTTCGCCGAGTTGGCAATGCATGAGCCCCAAGAAGCCGCAAGGGAGCTCCAGCGAACTTGTTCCGGGGCCATGGACGGCGTCAAGTTTGTCGGCGCGTTGGTCGATAGCCACACGGAGGCCGGGCTGTACTACGAAGGCCCGGCGTTCGACGTGCTCTGGGCGGAGGCGACCAAGTTGGACGTTCCAATATACATCCATCCGACGTGGCCGTCCGAGCAGCTCTCTACCTCGTACGAATCACGCCATATCCCAACTAGTGTGAACACGGCCATTCTCGCATTCGGCTTCGGCTGGCACAGCGATGTTGCGACGCACATCCTGCGACTCTACGCCGCGGGTGTTTTTGATAGATTCCCCACCTTGAAAATCATCATTGGCCATATGGGCGAGATGATACCATACATGCTCCAGAGGATAGAGAGGGTGTCGTCGCGATGGGGCAGGGAGAGGTCGTTCCGAGAGGTGTGGGACACGAACCTGTGGCTGACGACGAGCGGGAACTGGGCGTTGGATCCACTGGCTTGCATTCTACGAAACACAAAGCACGATAGGATCATGTATAGCGTGGACTATCCGTTCGCGAAGAGCGCTGATGGGTTGAAGTGGCTGGCGGAGCTGGAACAGAGTGGAATGGTTAGTCAAGAGGAATTGGAGGGCATTCGCTGGAAGAATGCGGCCAAATTGCTGAGACTGGATATCAACCCGGAGTCGCACGGCTCTTGAGCAGACATTCTTGCACATCCCGTAGGACGGGTGGCGATGATACATATTACTCTGTGACCTACTTGCACATCAATAAACCGAGACGTATTATTTTCCCTGGAAATAGGCAGAGAATCTGCTAGCCGTCCATTTTTATCTACCTTACATAGTAAGAGGGACCGTCTCCTCGAAAGACCCTGTGTTTATCTCAGCGATATGGCACAGATATCAAGTCAAGTGAGCGCCAACTTAACATCCTACTTAGAGATCCTCGTGTCCGTTCCCTTCTCCGAGGTCTGCAGGCGGCTGCGGGAACTCAATGAGCGTCTTGGGTTTGCCCGTCAACTCAAAAGTGATCTGATCTTGTGTCGGTACGTCGACCAAGACGTGATACTTTCCGGGATACAAGACAGTATTTCCATTCCCGTCGACGCGAGCCAGCTCACCGAGCTTGATCGTCAGTCTCGCCTCCTTGGCTTCTCCCGCACCAATACGCTTGAGTCGGGTATACGCGGCTAGTTCTTTGATCGGGTGCGGAGCCGGCCCGTATTCCCCGGACAGGAAAGCCAGTACGACGAAGTCTGATGTCGTATTCCCGGTATTCTTTGCCGATATAGTGATGGGCTCGAATTCGCACAAGTCCAGGTGCCGCTGTTTGCAACCCTTGACGATGTCTTCGATCGCATATTGCTCCTTGGTCACGCCGCCGTCCTTGAAACTTGCGTTGAACGTTGTATAGTGAAGGCCGAATCCAAACGGCAGCACAGAATCGTTATACCACTTGTAGGTTCTTCCAGGGTTGGAAGCGCTTGGCCTTAGGCTCATGTCTGTCAACGGTACTTGGTTGACGTACTTGGCCGGATATACCGTGCTGGGGAGTCTCCCTGCAGGGGCGGATTTGCCTGTCAAGACGTCAAACACAGCTGTTCCTCCATCCTGCCCAGGGAACCCGGCCCAGACTATAGCAGAGACGTTGGCGCTCGTAAGAAGCGGCGTATCATCATTTTGATCCCCCAGTTCCACGACAACACACGGTTTCCCAAGGGAGCACAGCTTCTCGACTAGAGACAATTGGGCGCCGGGCCAAGCGATGGCATCGCGGTCAAGATCCTCTGACTCGATGCTCATATCCATACCCCCGAAATATACCACAACGTCTGATTTACTAGCAGCCTCCAGCGCCGCAGCGGTCCACGTATCGTTAGCAGACGTAGACTGGTTAAGCGGCCCCGACGCATTTATAGTCGTAAATCCCAGCTTTCTTGCAGCGTCGGTTGGCGTACGATAATAAGACGGTATTCCGGCATAGCCACCAAGCATTGCGCGATTACCTGCTGCTGGGCCTGCCCAGAACCCTATCAGGGCCAATGTCGCATTGTTATTCCGTAGTGGGAGCAAGCCGTCGTTCTTCTTTAGCACGATCCCATCGACTGCCGAGCGGAGTGCCAATGCCTGAGCGGCAGTCGTATTGACGTCTTTCCACCCCAGAGATCGATATGGCGTCGCGTCGGGGGGGTCAAAGTATCCTGTTCTCACCAGGCCTTCATACAATCGACGCAGGGCTCGGTCCATAATCGGCTCCTGCAGAAGAGTTTGGTTCCACGCGCCGACTACGTCGGTATTCACCCCCACTTCACATATTGTGTCCGTTCCAGCATTCAGCGCGAACGCTGCCGACTGCGCAGCTGTTTTCGTGTAATTGTGGTCGTCGTGAAAGTTCAAGACAGCGTTGCAGTCACTGGTGATGTATTGGTTTTCATCTTTCCATTCCCAGAAGTCTCGTAGTACCGTCCCCATCAAGTACGTTGAGCCACATGCCGGCGTGCCATTGACAGAATTGTAAGAACACATGATGGACTTCACCTTGGAGTCGCGGGCACACTGTTGGAATGGGGGCAGGTAATACTCCACAAGGTCTTGCATGGAAACAATTGCATCGAAATCATAACGCTTGATGCCATGCCAACGCTCCAAGTCGTACGCAGCATAATGCTTGCAAGTCGCAATCACCTTGGTGGTTTTCTCGGCCCCCTGAAGGCCGTCAATCAAGGCTTTCACGTATTCCTTGATACGGAATGGATCCTCTCCAGGGGTCTCCGACCCTCTTCCCCATCGCGGGTCCTTGTACGGGTTGATGTTCGGGGTCCAATAATCCAGGCCTGCCCGGCCGGCGTTACTGAACGCTCGTGCTTCCGTGCTAACGACATCCGCAATCGCGTGGATGAGTTCATCGTCGAACGCGGCTGACATCAGAATCGGACTAGCAAAAGAGGTGGCACCAGAATATTCCCCCGAAGCACTAAATGCTACGCCGGGAGAATACGCAACCCCGTGCAACGCCTCACTCCACCACTCGTAGGGTGCTAGACCCAGCCGAGCAGTGCCATTACTGTTACTGTAGCCGTGTCAGCACCGCGGCAAGGAACGAGCGGCTATATCCTACTTCACCAGGTTCGCGAGCTTCTCCGTGATGTTCCACGCTTTTATAAGCGCCGCAGCCCTGTCGGCGGGAGGCGCTGTAGTATCACATACTAGATTCGACTTCAAAAGCTCGGGGCCATTCACGCAATCGGGGAACGTCAGCTTCGCCGTAGTTATCGCGCTGAACAGCGCTTGAAACGCCAAAATCCGGTTCAATTGCTTCATTCTGAAAGCCCTGGCTGTGCTCGGATACCAAGAATGATGTTGTCTTGTGAACTTGAGAAGCTCCCGTTTACTATTCTCTTGTTCACGCCGCTCGGCAAGTAACAAATCACTAGAATTGCAAGATGAGATAAATGGAGAGCATTTCACCTACCTATTGAGCTTTTAATGTGACATGTAGAGCCTTATTACGTCAGTTATATGAGCACATGAATTGCGGTGGTCCGTTCGTTTCCTGCCCCGTCATGATACGACAATGGCTGAGGAGCTTCCCGACATCTCCAACCGGTCATAATGGTTGCCCATCTATTTCCACCAGTGAATGGGAAGTCACGGATTTATCCGGTACGCCAAATTCACTTGTGCGCCATTGCTTTCCATGCAGTCTCCAAATGCTGCGGCTGCAGGATCCAAGTTGCGATGGGATACATCGGAGACGACATCTACCTCTCCCATTCCAATGGACGATGCTTCAAGGAGATTGATTGTAGGATCTACGATTACTTATATGAGATACAGCCTGAACTCTGAACGGTGTAAGCACACATTCAGATGGGCCAAGTCAGGACGCCATCAAGGTATCGGCAGTTTAAATGAAAATGTTGCACCCGTCTTCAAGCAAAGCGGGGAGATTAATATGGAAAGATCTCTGCTCCGCATCTCACGGCACATCAATATGCACAACGCACATCCGCCTGCGTGATCTTCTATATGTAGGTGATGCCGAGACCTCTTCAAAGCATGGCACGTAATGAACGTGCTCTGCAACTACAAACCCCACAGCTTAACTACCACTTTCCCCGCAAGAAGCTCTCGATGATGCTTTCACGGCTCGTATTCGGCCTCGGCGCCGCTTTGACGGCGCTCGCCGGTCTCGGTCATGCAGACTGTACACGCGAAGGGCTCCTCGCGGCCGCCAACAGCTACCTAGACGCACAGACGAAGGGGAGCATTGACGGCCTCAAGCTCGCCGCGACAAACTTCACATATCAGCAGAACAACAAGAAGGCCGACATCAAGACTGGGGTGTTGACCCAGCCGCTCAAGATTGATCTCAACCGGTCTACGGCGGACACCACGGCATGTGCCAGCTACACGCTGCTCATCTCGTCGACGGGCGCGAAGCCCTACGTCATCGCGACGCAGATTCGCCACGCGGACGGCGACGCGGGCACCATCTCGACCATCGACAGCATCGTGGCGACGACGGGCGCGCTCTTCTTCGACGCCAAGAAGACGCTGGGGTACATCCAGAAGGAGAACTGGGGCGTGCTGGACGAGAGCCAGAGGGCGAGCCGGGCGGAGCTGAAGAGGGTCGGGGACGCCTATCTCGACATGTGGACCGACGCGAAGGCGGCGGACTCGATACCCTGGGGCACCGACTGCGAGCGCGTCGAGGGGTCTGCGTTGACGAAGCCGTGCGGTGCCTCTCTACCTCACGGCGGGAGTGCTAAGAACAATGGCAACAGGCGGTACGTCATCGATGAGACGGTGGGATCGGTCGACGTGCTCTGTTCGTTTGATTCCCTCGGTAACTTGCCTGATTCGCATGAGATTAGATTGGAGGGTGGAAAGGTGAAGTATGTACATACAGTTACTGTGATGAGTTAGTTCTATTTAGGGGCGATGTCGATGTCGATGAGCGTTCAATATCGCAACAACTACTTGAGTTACTGTGCGGTCTTCACTTGATGCCAAGTCTAATACCCCTGTCACCGTGTTCAGCGTCACTGGAGATAGGTATGTGCTACTATTCTGATTACTTCTGTGTGTCATCATTCTTCGTATACACTCGCTTCTCTCCCAGCGTTAAAACATCAAATTACTTTCCGACGCATATAAAGCTATGAAAACTGACTAGAAACCTCCCAATTTGGCATTGCCTAGGACCCAATACACTCGCTACAAGTCGTACATGTACACGTAACATTAGTGATTCTTCTTATAGCCAATCCGTCCCCGTGATTGTTGTTGTTGGATGATGCGCTGCAGATGCATGAGCTGCCTCTCCTGAAGTAGCCTCGCGCGCCTGTGCTGGAGAAGCGCGGCTAGCGAGAGGATGACGGCGCTCATGCACAGTCAATCCCCAGACCGTGGGAACAATTTAGACTTTCGAGCCGAGGACCGGCGACCCTGAACGGGCGAAGAAGTTTGTGCCCGCTGCATGGCCCTCAGATTTCGTTTCAAGGGCTGCGTCTCCTCATCAGTGAACTTGACTTGCGACTCGAGAAGCATGAAGCCCTGCTTCAAGACCTCGCTCCCGTACGAGAAACCAGGCCAGACTAATCGGATCTTGTTTGCCGACTTGAGAGAATGCATGGAAGGCTTTGAGGCTAGTCCATTCGGCTTGCCGTTCGCTTGTTTCTTGTTTTGGCTGCCACCGTCAAACTCGGCTGGTAGCCAGTATTTCTCCGTCTCCTCGTCGGTCTGTGTGTAAGGCTCGACTTTTTCTTTGAGACAGCGAAGTGTGTCCCAACTCTCCACTGCCCGGTGGCAGAGTATCTTGACATCATTGTCAAACGCCTGCATTCTATCGCTGCTGAGGAGAATACCCAAGTTCTCATTTAGTAGATCCGCAATATCATCAGCTCTGTCGTATGCCACTCTCTTCTGTTCATTCGGGGAGATGGCTAGCAGGACACTCCGTATATGAGCTTCCCTTTTCGGATCAGTGTGTGATAGATAAGACAACAGCGAAGTGATGGAATCGATGTTGTTTTGGGACTCTAAATCCTCGTCGGGCAACTCGTAGAAGGGGAGGAAGATTTGATTCACGAGCTGAGAGCCGAGGGTTGACAGAAAGGCGGCGATGCGGGCCTTCTTCGCGGCAATCGAGTTCGACGGCGGAAACGGGATCGGCTTCACAATCCGTTGAATTGATTCAAACAGGGGCGTATTGGCGACGATATCTTCCGGGAGGTCTTCGCTGAAGTACTTTACCGCCACTGCCTTGGCCAAGTCGTAGATTTTGTCAATCTCATCAAGCCTAGGTGTGCTTCATCAGTGTTTGCTTCTCGAATGCCTAATGTATTGGAGTGGATAGAGTGACATGATGATGCTTACACAAAGTCTTTGGATTGATCGACGACTTCGCAGGAAAGGTCCTGGAGCTCCCTGAGCTGGTTTGATTTGGCGTTTAGCTCGGATTGCGTTGTTCCGAGCGATCCCTCAAGCTCCCTGATACGGGCACCATTGTTCGCTTGCGCCTCCCCCTGTTTCCTTATTATGTCATCGCGACTCTTGACTTCCTTGTCAAGGGAATCTATATTCCCCTGTAAGTTGGTGATAGTGGCTGCGTCTTTTTGCAGCTTCTGTTCTTTGTCGGCAATGGTCTGGTTGGCGCCCTCTATCGCGGTCACCAACTCCGCTGCCTTCGTCTTGGCCTCCCGGCTTTCGGTGATAGCGCGCTTCGACTTGTCCACCTCTGTCTTGAGGTCCTGGCTCACTTTTGCAAGAGCCTGAATGAAGCCATTGGATTCAGCCTCTTTCTGCCTGACAGTAGCTTTCATTTGCTGGTTATCTTGGAGGACGTGATTGACCCATGTTGTTGATGGATCAGCTACCAGCATACCCAAGAGTTTGAGAAAGTCGGCCACGTCTTGGGGGGCCGCCGCTTGGGTAGCCATCTCTTGTTTCCACCTGAGAAGATATGATGGGTACGTTGCGCGTGACAGTAATGAGTTGGCTCTATGAGTAGCTTATCCTGGGCTAGAAAGATGCAAATTGCTGTCACGACATGTCGCTCATAAGGGGTCTCCCCAGCTTCTTGTATAAGTATTCGCGTTTGCTTCCATCTCTTCTAGCTCGACTGACGCACCGCAAACAGCGGCTATTATTCTTGGCAGGGAAAACGACAGGCGGTACACGCGAGCAGCCGCTAATTTTCCTTCTCATTGTCCTTCGCCTTACTTTGACGGTAGACGTTGGGCATGGGATCTGACGAGAATATCGAGTACTCGGACAGTTCAACGGCTTGCTTTAGTCCACGTCTGCTTGACATCACATGCAGACCGGTTAGCGTAGGGTGCCTTCACCCCAAAACCAGGCTTGGATCGTTCAAACAGTCAGTAACGCCGAAGCGACTTGACAAACGAATCGGTAGCGCCCCAACATTTTATTCCCCGGATGCAACGCCGTCCACAGCCGACGTGAAAACCCCTCACTTCCACTTGGTCGCCCCATAACAGCGTGATGCGACACAGAATACCACAGAGGCGCATATGGCGCTGTGATGAGCCCTTGCCAACTCAGAAGATCTACATAGTAACAGGAAGCTGTCGCTTGCCAATGGGACAATACTAGATCTATCATTATTCATCATACTTTACAGTCCAGGAAGTAGCCCAGAACCACAAGAGGCACCGAGGCCAAGCGTGTAACTGTACACTACGCAGACATAACCGAGTCCCCGCACCCTGTCACCCTCTATGAGTATGAGGCTTGCCATTGCCACGTCTATCCATGGAGCCCAAGCAACCTGGGCCTCTAGTCTGGTTTAGGCTTCACCCTCCATCGCAGCAAGTGAGGATGATAATGCCATTGTTGAAAGATCGTCTAGGCAAATACCACGTCACCTCTGCTCATGGGATAAACATGCATTCAAGACAGCACTTTAAGTTCCACGAGACCTAAGCCGTGTAACTACCACACTGGAACCCGTATGATCCGCATATATGACCACGCCACGAGCTTTGGCAGACACCATGGTCCCATGCTGGCCCCTTGGCTCTGAGCAGCAAACGTGTCATGCACTATGGTGCTGTTTTGGCTGCCTCGAGGCTGCCCAAGCATGCATGGGGACCGGACTACTACATATTATCCAAGAATGAGGTGTGGACTAGGTAGCACAGCAAGGGAATATCTAGCAAGTAGGCGGCCGTCCACAACCCAAATGCGGGACCGCCCTGGGAGTATTGCCTGCCAATAGAGTGATGTACCGTGTAGCTAGGCGTCTGGCCGCGGCAGGCTATAGGCTTTGTTGTCAGGGCGTTAGGCGCACCTATCCGGAGAGAAATCGCCGCGGGCTTCTTATGAGGTGCCAGCCAAACACCTGGGACTCTTGGTATTATATGTTGGCATTGTTATAGTCCAAAATGTTTGTATTAAACCAGAGCATGCAACCCTCCAGTGTGCCCGAGTCAGCGATGACGAGCTGAAGGGGAGGATGGTGGTACAGGTTGGGCTTCATTGTGAGGGTGGCCTGCATTCAGAGATCGCCATGACTTGGCCTCAGCTGTATGAAGCAGAAACAAGACGCCGATGCATGCGTACGCGCAAACAACTCCTACGAAAGCTCGCGTTGTCGGTCAACAAGGGCCTAGCCGAACTTGACAGATCCCATTCTGTTCGGCCCGAACAAGTAGTGGCAATTTCCTGACTTCATCTGCCACGCTGTCAGGCTAACGTATGACAATCGCCAATACCGTTCGGTGCGAGGCGTGCCATGGACGATTATTAGGATGGGACCCGGCTGACATTACCTTGTTGTTAGTTGATGAGTTAACAAGCGAGTGTGAACTGAACGAGTTCAACTCGCTAATATTTCCTCGCGATGATAGGAGTTTCTCGCCCGAAGCATTGCATCCTGTGGTTGCTACGTTGTCATGTCGTCATGCTAGCGTTGGCCTGTGCTTGTAAAGGTGGCTCTGCTAATGCTAAACTCAACTGCCCAGTTCCAGGTCTTGATCCATGAACTCAGCCAATCATTGTTGTAGCAGTGCTATAAGACTACGAGGCTTCCTATCCGAGGCTGTGCAAAGGAGTGGTTTGTCCATTCTGGATATTGTCAATCACCTAACTAGCTCCTAACATAGCATATAACAACAATGCTACCTAGAATACAGCCAACTTTAGACTTCGTTCCGCTAGAAAACAAAGTGAGAGTAGTGACCGTATTTTGGCAAAGACTGGGGGAAGCTCCAGTTGCGTAAATGATTATGGCACTAGTTATAAATTGCAAAGTTGAGATTTCAAACTAGAATATGTATGCCCCCAGGTATCTCAGTCACTTGGATCAATAACTGTTAATATTAGGAATAATGCAAGATTAGCTATTTTAGGATTCGAGGCAATAGCAAGTGTCCAGGCAGGTCTATTGGTTGCTCAAATGATGGAAAGGGGGACAATTGCTTCACTATCACTCATCTAAATGCACGCTTACTTACGACTTAAGAGCGGCTTTGTTGGCCACCTCTGTCTTCATGAACAATGGTCGGTCTGAGGACCAGAGGAAGTAGTTAAAGTTTCATCATATACCCATGGCAAAGATACATCCCCAGATAAGGACGAAGAAAATAGTATACCCATTGACCATCGTCTTCTTCAAGTGGTAGTTTCATGTAGTTTTCATATATATTAGGACTTAGTAATTAATACACCGTTTCGCCAAGTCTCCTTTTCCCTTCTTAGTAAATACAAGGTCTCACCCAAGGATTATCTCTATGCTAGACTAAATGACTGCCTACCCACCCAACAAATGCACAATTAGGAAAAAAAAAAAGGAAAGTCTCAAGACAGGGCCATATATATATATACCTCATGCCGCTTGAGCAACAGCAGAATCCTCTCCGTAAACGATTCTTCTCAACACTTCCCGCTCACCGCTCTGTTCGCACATGGCGCGGAAGATGCCCGTCTCCCCGTCTCGGTGTTCCTCGCCCGCCTCCCAGAGCTCCTTCGGCGTCCCGTATTCCGCCACCCGGCCGTCGCTGAGGACGAGGATGCGGTCAAAGTCGGCGATGGTGCTGAGTCGGTGCGCGATGACGACGAGCGTGCTGTCGCCGAATTCCTCGCGGATCGAGCGCTGGATCAGCGCGTCGGTCGCCATGTCGACCGCCGACGTGGCCTCGTCGAGGAACATGAGCTTGGGGCGGGACACGATGGCGCGCGCCAGGCATAGCAGCTGGCGCTGGCCCTGGGACAGGTTGAGGCCGCCCTCGGAGATGGCGCTCGATAGGTTGCGGAAGATGTTGGCGTTCTTCCTGCTCAACTCGCTCGGTGCCGCGGAGACGGGGGTCCCCGGCGATGTCTCGTCCTCGGAGATGAGGTGCACGCGCGCCAGCGAGTCGAAGAGCTCCGCATCCGTGTGGTTGTCGAAGGGGTCGAGATTCGACCGCACGGTGCCGCTGAAGAGCACGGGGTCCTGCGGGATGATGGCCAGCCGGCTGCGCAGATCGTGCAGCCTGATCTTGGAGATATCCAATCCGTCGATGACGATGCTGCCCGACTGGGCCTCGATGAAGCGGAAGAGAGCGAGCGTCAATGAGGACTTGCCAGCCCCTGTGCGGCCAATGACACCGACGCGCTCATTTCTATTGATAGAGAAATCGAGGCCCTTCAGTACGGGCGGGAGGTCCTCTGCATAGCTCACGACGAGGTTGTTGACTTCGACGCGGCCCTCCGTGGGCCACGCCGCCGGTGGACGCACGCCGCCGAGATCTTCCGTTGGCAGATCCGTATATTCCACGATACGTTCTGCCGCGTTCATCTCCAGCTCGGCGTTGGCGTAATGCCGGATCGTCCACATGATGTAGCCGGAGAACTCGAGTGCGAAGGAGAGAGCAAAACCCGCGAGGGCGGAATCCATGTCCGGACTAAGGAGAATGAAAAGAGTGACGAAGAATGCAAAGAAACTGCCGACTACGGACATGCGCCAGCCCATCCAACGATTGAAGAGCCACAGGTGCCATGTCGTGACCGCCCAGTCGTCTAGTCTTCGGTACATGCGGTCGATATAGGTCTGCGACTTGCCGAAAGATCGGATCGTCAGCACGCCCGTGAGCGCCGAACCAAACTGCTCGAAAACAGGGGACTTGGTGATGGACTCCATCCTCTTGACTGATCTGGCCGCGTGGAGGTATTGGTTGGCAAACATGACGGCGATGGCGAGTAGGAGCAATGCGAGCAGAATGACGACAGGGGACACAAACAAGCCAGCCACCACGACGCCGAGGAGATTGAGGAAGGCGTTGGCGGCGAAGGCCACGGCATAGGCAAGATGCGTATCCACGGAATGGAAATCGGCGGTAAACCGATTGAGTACGCGCCCCACGGGAACTGTGTCGAGCCATCGTAAGGGAGCTCGGAGTATGATGAAGTTGAGTCGTGCGAATAGCTCTCTGGATGCACGGACAGAGCCGGTGAAGATATAGTACCATCGTATGGTGGATAGCAACGAGGCGATGATAGAGAGAGCTATATAGATGCCTAGGTAGAAGTTGATGCCATGCTCCGGCTGGACAACCATGGGCCTAGCAATGGTGTTCACGGCTGTCTGTTGGAGCGTGTATTGATACGCAAAGGTCTGGGTATCCGCTGGTACCTGGGGGCTATTATCCTCGTATGCGCCAGTCCAGATACGAAGCCACCACGAGCGACCGACTGTCAGGCCCTGGACAACGAGAAACAGAACGATGGCCCCGCTCCAGAACGGCCAGGAACCGCTGTATTTCAGGTATGTCGAATAGACCCGTATCTTGATGGCACCCTCCTCTTTCTTTTCCTCCTCGACGAATTTACGGGGGTTGTGCGCTTTCGAGGGGACTTTGACGAGAGGCTCTTCTGCGGCTTCAGTGCCGATTTGGGATATCTCTTCGGAGTCAACCGCCGTCCTCTCTTCTTCATCTCGAAGAGCTTCTTCAAATCGGACCTCCCGCTCTCCTTGCTCATGGCTCCTGATCTGTTCAAGAGTCCCCGTTTGCTCCAATTCAGAGATGAGCCCGGCGTGGAGGACACCACCGTCACCAAGCTCCACAAGATATTTCGTCTTCGACTCGCATAGAGTGACATGATGTGTGACTAATATACGCGTACGGCCAACCCCGAGTTCGCCGTTGAGGCATTCTTCGAAGATGTGTCGACCCACGTGAGCGTCAACGGCACTGAAGATATCGTCCAGGACTAGAATACCAGCACGAGAATAGATAGCTCGCGCAAGCCTTTTATCAAGTTAGCAGCTGATGATTTTGCCATGGAAATCCAGAACTGAAAAAACTTACGTGATTCGCCATTTCTGCCCACCGCTCAGATTGATCCCGTTAGCACCTATCTCTGTCTGATCCCCGTCGGCGAACATCTCGATGTCCTTTGTTAAAGCACACACTTCGGTGGTTCTTCTATACCGGTACGGGTCGTATGGTAGGCCGAATAAAATGTTATCCTTGACAGTAGCGTTTTCAATCCACGGAATCTGGGCGACGTATGCGACAGCGCCGGAGATGATCCAATTTCCCTTGTTTGCTTTTGCATCGTGACGTTCTTCAAGCGGAGGCATTCGTGGTTTGGCAATTGTGCCAGACAAAAGGTCAACTTCTCCAAGAATAGCAGCGAGCATAAGTGACTTTCCACTACCGGTTTTGCCAGAGATCACAGACAACTCCCCCTTCGGGAACGTAACCTGGACATGTCGCAGGATAAATCGGTCAGGGTTCTCTTCGCCACTAGCCGACTTGGTATCAGAGGGCCAAGCAATCGAGGCATCGTCGAATGAAATCTCATCGGCATCTTTTGTAATCTTGGAGATCTCAGCACCTCGTAGGTAGGCGTCAATCCGCTTGATTGACACCCAAGCATCGAGTAGGTCAGTCGTCAGCTCAGGTATGATGGACAGCGTGAGTTCCAGCGCCTTAAAGACGCTGAGACTCACGAAAGCGACCGAAGGAATGAGTGACCCGTGCAATACGGCATATACGGCCAAGGACACGGCGGCAAGCAGAATTGGGCTGGTGATCCAGCAGGCAAAGAGCATGACATCAAACCTAAAAGCATCCCAAACACACTCGAGTTCCTTTTCTCTGACTAATCCGATTTTATTTTCCCACTGAGGCTCCAGAGCGGAGAATTTGATCTGCCGGATTCCCTGCAGAGCTTCGGCGACGATGCCCATCTTCTCGTCGCGAACATGCATCAACCTATCTTGTGCGTCCGAGTATTTCTTCGAGAAGTAGATATTGACAGGCGTCACCACAAGCATAGTGCCAAAACCAGCAACGAGTGCTTCCCAGCCCAGGAGATCCAGGAGGAATACCAATGAGACGATCAGCTTGAAGACAGACGAAGGGAAGAACCAGTTGAAGTTGGCAAAGTCGGAAACACGCTTCGCGTCGACGCCGATCAAGTTAACGGTGCTCTGCTTGCTTTTGTTGACGGCAGCCGTCTCGTCACCGTCGCTCTCGTCGACTTCGGGCTGTGCAGTACTGCAGGATTGTGCCGCCGGCCCGGTCACGACGGGATCCGCGGAAGCTGACTCCGTCTTCTTCTTGCTCGCCTCCTTGACGTCCTTTCGTCTCATCGCCTTCTGGAAAATAAGAGCCGACAGCTGGGCGCGAATAGGTATACATAACTCGGCCCAAGAGAGCCAGAAAACAAGGGTTTCCACCCATGACTGAACAATGATTGCCACCATTAACCAAAGCGCCCACATCCAGCCTTCGTAACCAACGCGCTCGTGACCGACTCGTTGCTCAAGCAGATGCAACAATTGTAACACAACCCATTGAGGCGCAAAGTTAAGCACGGCGGCTGCCAAGCTTAAGCCCCATTGCAACACAAACGCCCATTTATGCGCCAGAATCACTGAAATCCATAGCGGATGGTCGAAGTTGTGGCGCTCCCACTCGGCGACGGCGTCTTTAGATCGCGCATAGTGATTAAGTCTCGGGAGATCGGAGAGATCGAGGTTCTTCTTTTTCTTCGCTAGGCCTAGCACACCAGAGGCCCAGCTCCAATTGTACCGATTCCATGCCGAGACTGTATACAGCTGGTCGACAAGCTCACCTTCATAGAAGACGTCGGGTCGGCGAGGAATTGTCAAGCTCGCAAAACCTAAGCACACAACCGTTATAATCTCGGCAATGCGAATAGCAAAGATGGATCCATCATGTTTCCATAGATGGAGGCCGACGTAGTTATCTTGGACAGCCAACACGCCGGCAAGCGCTAGGCAAGAGACCATGGAATATATACCCAGGTCGTATGCGTCTACCGAATTTCGGCTGGCGGCAATGCAAATAGCCTGGAAGGTCAAAAGCGCCTGCAACCATGTAAGTTCATTGGTGGCAAGTCATGCAATTCCATTTTACTTACCCAGCCCGGCACAGCCAGCCAATTCTCCAAGAACAGTCCATCTCCTTCACCTTGAGGGCTCAAAGTCGAAAGAACAGCGATTGTGATGGAGATGCCAAGGCCGATCACCGACAATGCCAATATCGTAACCTTGGGGAGTTTTGTGCTGAAGGCCTTGATGGCCGCTTCGCTGCTCTGGCCGTCCGCATCCTCGTATTTGTCAGTCTTGGATGTCCGATGGCGTATCTGTTTGACAAGATGGACTAGTGCCGGAAGCGAGAACGCAGCTATGATCCCGAGGCCGAGGCCAGAAGATGCGAGCAATGCTCTGTCGTCGGGCATGGCGGTTGATACCAGGAGAGCGCGCCTGGAGGAAGTTCGATCGTGGGATGCCGGATCGATTGCGCCCTTAATCTACCATGTACGTAGATAGCTCGAGGATCGCTAGTCTTAGTGACCCTGGGTGGCGAGACACGAGATACGCTTCGCTAGTTGCCACTAGACTAGTCGGTCGATCGAGTCTTTCAAAAATTCCAGATGGCCTGTCCCCATGGACTACGTCTAATAGTGGGCCATTGACGATGGGTGATGCGAGGGGTGGTCGCGCACCAGGACAGGAAGACGTGATCGGGCCGCTGGCAAAGGCGATCTAGTAGCAGAGGTGACGGCTTGGACAGCAGACGGTCGATCGTGGGCGCGGGTGTGGGCATGGGCGTGGGATATACCAAATAGTACGTACACTCAAATTTTAAGGAACTACTATTATTACTAGTGACAGACAACCTGGTCGCCGATTGAGTCAATGCCGGTCAAACAAGCGGGCACTGGGCAAGCAACTTGGAGGAGTTTAATTGCTTGAGCGATCAATCAGAGGCCGCGTTCAGCCTTCAGCTTACCACAATTGGATTGGGTTCCCAATGTATCGGATCCGAGATAGGAAATCTCAGCTTCGACGTGCAGTAGAGTGCCCTTGGGTGTGGGTTCTCTCGTTGGGGGGCTTACAAACAATGGAGATGCCTCGCACGGTTCATCGGGTCGTAGTCAGGGGCCGATTGGTGAGAGAATGCTGGTGGCCTGCGCGATGATGTCTGAGGCTGGCTGCAAGACTTTTCCGTACCGTGGTTTTCGAGACAATGCAGCTAGCAAAACAGAAAGGAGAGAGGCGAGATTGCCACAAAGCTGAAAGAGGATACTCGAAAAATGGGAGCTCCCTCGAAAGAACAAAAGCAAAGCTTATGTACGTATGCATCGCGATGACAGGGAGAACCAGTGTTGCTTTCCTCATACGGTATAAGCCCAAGTCAAGGCTCAGTAGGCCCGTCTTCCCCACCACCGCATCTGCATACCAGGTTAGAAATGTACCTGATTATTTGCTGATTGGCGGATACAGCATATGCAGGCAAAGACGTGAAGCATATAATCTTTGCAAATTGGTCTCAGATGACATGTTAAGAATGATAGTGTGAGATTTGGAGTTGGTAGGACTCATGAGGAACACGAACCTATCGAACGATGACTGGCCAACAGATGGGTTACCTTGGCAGCGTTTCCTTGTGATACCACTGGAGCGACTACCGGTATACACATGCAAGAAACACGGCAACAACTGCAACAGACCAGCCGACACACAAAGATTTCCGTCAGTCTTGGCGGCTTATCATCAGCGCTAATACGTATAACGGAATGCTCGGCCCAGGGCGGACAAGTAGACAGCGTACGGAGATTATGAGCAATTGCAAGTAAAATGAGGTCTCGGGTAAACCGCCACAGAGTGCACAGGCGGCTGGTAGCAACGTGCACGGTACAGAAGCCGCCAATCCTTTCGTTAAGACTCATACTTCCGAGAAGTAGGGTAAGAAAAAACCAGATTGAGAGTTGGGGGGACACTAAGGGA
The DNA here is from genome assembly GCA_022385595.1 of Xylaria palmicola. Taxonomy (NCBI): domain Eukaryota; kingdom Fungi; phylum Ascomycota; class Sordariomycetes; order Xylariales; family Xylariaceae; genus Xylaria; species Xylaria palmicola. The sequence goes on along the minus strand of MU281329.1, from coordinate 38,654 downwards.
GGCGTGGAAGAATACACGATATGTACGTGTAGATGATGACTCCCAACCTACCTACATTAAGTAGGTAGTTATATCCGTATTTACCTACTAAAATGTGAGACTGGGGGGGGCACAGGAGACATTGATTGGCAGGCAAGGGGAGGGGGAGTCATCATCATCGAAGAAAAGGCCCTACTGGTAACTACTGGATACTGTCTGCAGACTCGTAGCACTAGGTATGTATTGCAATGCGTGTTTAGTCATCTTGGAGGCCGTGTTACGAACTTACGAGGTTAGATACATGCATGATACCTCGATGGACCGATTACCGAGAGACAGCTATCTTGGTTCGAGAATTCTGGGATGATTCGTTCATTCATCTTAATCCCAGTCAACGTCCGAGCTGCAGCCGACTCCTCATTAGTCCTCGTCACTGAGTGTAGCGGCTCTGGCGACTGACGAAGTCGAGCAGAATCGCAAGCGCTATACTCCCCCATATGCGTCATCAGTAAACGATCTCCTGCATGCTACTGCAGTACAGTATTGTAACCCATACCCAGTTATGCAACCACTGACAGGGTATGCTGTGCACCGCCGGCCGGTAGATGTAGTGTGCAGATGTCCACCATGTGAGAAACATGAAGACTCGGTACACACCGCCTTGTATGAGGCATATGACCAGTTAGACAGTTCAAAACTGTCGATATAGGCGAAGAAGCCCGTGCAAGCTGCGGTGTGGGCTGCATGTCCACACGAACATGCCAAACCAGTTATAAATTATGATAAAAAGACCATCTCAAAATGGTCTTAGAGCGGCCCATGCTGTCTATGCCAGGACCGGTGGATCGGCAGCCCTGGTTTGGCGCCTTGATCACCCGTGAGTCGGTGCCATGACTGTAGGCCGTTGGTCAGACTGAAACACATCACTGGGCGCACAGTTGCATGTAACTGAAACTGGTCCGACGAATCGGCAGAGCAAGCCAGTTGCAGAGGAGATACTGCTGGTTTGTGCGTGAGCGGCGTATCATGGTCCATGAACCCAGTCGCAATGAGTGCAGGCAGAGTATGAGACAGCTCTGCCGGCTTGAACTGTCTGATCAAGCGCTTCGGTCCCGGGCACTACCAAGATTGATTCCTCAGCGATACACATCGTCTTTTCACCTTTACGATCCGAGAATGACCTCTCGATACGATAGAGCCCGGACCATCTCCCTGCGTGGGAGTTGATGTCTAACGTCTTCGGCGAGGGCAATCTTGAAGCTGGGTCATGTGTCACATGTGCGACGCCCAAGTTTGAGATGCCGTGCTTGCGATGTGAGTACGCAGTCCAGGTTATGGGTTATGCTTGGATCAGTCTCCCTGAGGTGATGGATGACATGTGGGACTCGGTATCGGCGGAGGACAGAGAAAACACGAACAGGAAGCTCATGGAGGCGATCGGTTGCGATACCAAGGCTTCAGGCGCCTATAGCCTATAGCCTATAGGCAAGGTAAGCGTTGCAAGCTGATGCCTCTGAGTGCCAGGTGCCTCTACTAGGAGGACCAGGAGGTACGGGGGTACGGAGGTAAGGGTGCGACGAGGGTATTAATGGTCAGCGGAGCACGGTGATTGGCCAAGGCACGCTCGAGCGCGCCCTGTGGCTTGCCTCGTCTCGTCTTCAGTGCCATCGCCCATCGAATCACCGATATGTACCTCTTGTATGAGAGGACCGCCTGGAGGTACCTACCTCTTACTTATCTAGCTTCAGTGTCAGATGGGGTGCACCCAACCTCGCCCCTTATCTCCAGGTAGGGTAGGTACCTGCTAAGCTGCGCGGCCAGGGACCTTCTGCCAACAAGACGGTTGTGAGGCCAAAAGCGAGGAGAAAGTCAATTCCCTTGATTCCTCGCCCTCGCACGCTTTGCCTCACTCTCACTACTCTGCAAACTGCCCTCCGTCCTTAACGCCCGCACACGTAACATCCCGGCTGTTGTGATTTGACGAACCCCAGGAGAGACGAGCGCTGACCTGCAAACGAGGCCCCGTTTGATGACAACATCATCCACGTACACCACCCGCCTGTCCCATCGTCTAATTAGCTCATTGTGTTCAACAGCACGTCCGTTGCCGGGCGGCTTGAACACCATCGCCAGCCGTCTGTACCACTTCTGTCTCCCCCATCACCCCGTGATCCTTGCCTCGTGGGAATACGATACCAGAGCCAGACCTGGCAAGGCCTCACGTCACACATTTCCCGTTTGCCAGCCAAGCAGCCACCTACGCCCCTGCTGCTAGGTCCTCTCGGAACACCTTGCCATCGTAGGCATACCGACTGCTTCCCCCAACCCGGCTGGTTTCTTCTCGCTCCACTGTCGGCGCTCCATGTTCGAACCTGTCAGCCTCTCGAGCTCTTCGTCTTTAGCCACCGCCGCGTCGGACCGTCCATCCACTCCATGCCTGCGTTGAGGCACCGTCATCATGAAGTCGACTCCCCTCATTATCAATTGGCACGAGAAGAATGCCCCGATCTACTCGGCCCACTTCGAACCCCATGGGAAAGGGAGACTGGCGACAGGCGGGGGGGACAACAGTGTCCGTATCTGGAAAGTCGAGGGCGAGGGGGAAGATCGCCGGGTTGAATACCTGTCCACCCTAGCAAAGCACTCGCAGGCTGTCAACGTCGTTCGATGGGCGCCCAAAGGCGAGACGCTTGCCTCGGCCGGCGACGACGGCAACGTGATACTCTGGGTTCCTTCCGAGACTCACCATCCGACAACCTTTGGCAACGAGGGCATCGAGGATAAGGAGACGTGGCGTACCAAGCACATGTTCCGACCCACGGGGTCTGAGATATATGACCTTGCCTGGTCCCCCGATGCCACCTACTTCATCATCGGCAGCATGGACAATGTTGCTCGCATCTACAACGCTGGCACTGGTGAGCGTATCTCCCTTGTTCCTGCTTCTGCCGGATGCTAACAACGCCCCAGGTATGCTCGTTCGCCAGATCGCCGAACACAGCCATTACGTCCAAGGTGTCACATGGGACCCCCTCAACGAGTATATTGCGACCCAGTCTTCAGATAGATCTGTACATATATACTCGCTGAAAACGAAAGACGGCCAATACACACTGACGAATCATGGCACCGAGACACCCAAAGTGGCCAGCCACGCCAAAATGGATCTACCTCCCCGTCGCATCTCGTCCAACAGCCCAGCACCACCAGAGATCAATTATCGCGCTCAGCTGGCAGCTGCCGTGGACACGCCGTCGGCATCAATCGGCTCGCCGGTGCTTTCGGCCCCGGGGACGCCGCAGTCTGTTCCCCTCCCGATGAATCCCCCTAGCGTGGTCAGTCATAGTAGGCGGTCTTCATTCTCCTCTCGCCGTTCCGTGTCACCCGCGCCATCATTGCCACTCCCCGCGGTAATGCCCATGGCCGCCGAGGCCTCCCCCAAACCCGGCTACAGCAGCAGTGTCGCGATGAAAAACGCGAACCTTTACGCCAATGAGACCTTGACGTCCTTCTTTAGGCGTTTAACATTTACCCCCGATGGGAGCCTTCTTTTGACGCCTGCTGGCCAGTATCAAATCCAACACCAAACGGATGGTCTCAAACCGACATTTGAGGTCATAAATACTGTCTACATCTATACCCGAGGCGGCATCAGCAAGCCCCCTATTGCTCATTTGCCAGGCCATAAGAAGCCCTCCGTCGCTATTCGGTGCTCACCTGTCCTTTACACTCTTCGACAGAGCCCCCCCACTACCCAGCATATAACCATAGACACTTCGTCAGCCGAAGACCCAATCCCAGCGCTTCCCGAGCCGATATCTAAGCCGTCTCCGGCCATCATGGATCCGCCTCCCCCGCCTCCAACGTCTGCCGCTTCCGACCCTGACAAGCCGTCATCGTCAAAGTCCCTCAATGTAGAAACAAGTGCATCGGCCGTAGGGCCTAAGCCGACTTTTGCGCTACCGTACCGAATGGTATATGCCGTGGCAACCCAAGATGCGGTCCTTCTGTATGATACCCAGCAAACAACGCCCATCTGTGTAGTTAGCAACCTACATCTTGCTACATTTACAGATCTAGCTTGGTAAGCGCCCCTTTCTCGGTGTGCAAGGTTGCATCTCTAATAGCATGTAGGTCGAGTGACGGCGCGACGCTGTTGATCTCTTCGTCCGATGGGTTCTGCTCAACCCTCTCTTTCGGACCAGGCGAGCTAGGCCAAGAATATAAGGGTGAGTTGGCAAGCAGCAAGAATTTGTCGTCCATGGCGACTGGGACTACCTCAAATCAAGCAACGCCAATACCGACGCCAACTTCGGTCTTTGCACCACCATCCCCCTTTCCGGGCCACCAGCATCGCAATTCAGCCACTTCATTTGCAGCTCCATCACCACCACCCACTGCATCATTTGTAAACGCGCGGCCACCATCACCTACTCGGTCAAACTCGACGTCGTCAGTGGCTACCCAAGCTTCCGTCATGAACAACCCGCCCCTCATCGTCGGAAGTGTTCCCAGTATCACGGCCGCCAATTCAGGCAAAGTCACAGGTGTCCCGCTTACCACTCCACCGGAGACACCCGGCGGCACTAACATCGCTGCGGGCATCAAGAGGGAGGCAAAGGGGAGCGAGGAAGAAGACAGTAATACTCAGCCAAAGAAACGCAGGATAGCCCCAACACTAGTTTCTGGGTCAAAACAATGATACAAATGAAGATGTGGAGAGAAAAAAATGAGAGGAAAAAAACTGAGCGACCACTGGGGTACGGAGTATATGGGATTTGAGCATCCGGTGGAGTTCGGAAATACATACCAGATTATCGACAGGAGGGTCTCGCTGTCACAACCACCCACTTAGTTATCTGGATATCAGGGCGGGATACAAACAGTGGCCTTTTTATCCCTTTCGAAGGGAGGGTTTTCGTTGGGTTTGATCTTTTCTCCCCTTCTCTCACATTTTAAGTAGGTAGGGCACATACCTATGTGATAATGACTTGACGGTCAATGGCGTAAGCATGGCGTTATAATTAGGAAAAATACGAGAATCGGCTCCTTCGGCGACTTTTGGGATGTGAGGGATGTGATCTTCTCATCCGTGCGAGAATGCGGCTTGTGCCTGAATGATGGGTAGTTGTTTTGGGCCTTGGTTTATATTCTTACTGGTTGTGATTTATATCCGCTTTAGGACCCAAGGACTTGGCTTAAGGCGGCATCTATCAACCTAAGCTAGGTATTTCGGACTCGAGAAGCATCTGTGTATATTCCGTGGTTCCGTGCTAACGACGCCCTGGATGCGATGAATTTCAAATAATTTCTTGCCGCTTCAAGAGGTATCGTCTGGCTGGTTATGGTGTATCTGCCCTTTTCTATAAAAAAAAAGAAAAGAAAAGAAAGGAGGCGACGGGAGATTTGGGAGACGCAAGGGCCAGAGATGAGAGTCGTCGTGGGGCAATCTAAGGATGGCGAGGCTAGGCATATACATAAAAGAATAGTTATAGCGTCTTTGGGTTTCGTGGACACGATGGCAGGTTCTTGGGGGTGGTACTTTAGGGGAGGGAGCTAAGCTATGAGGGGTGAGTGTGAGCGAGAAGCGGGATGGCATATCTCGATCCGCTCCTTTCCGAATTGGAATGCCTACAACAGATAGATACGATGACGAGATCACCACATGGTCCTACGCACTTGGTTTCTGCGTCCTAGAGTTGTTTACCTGACCACTCGGGAAAAAATTAGTCGCGCAGCCAGCCACTCACTGCAGCTGAGACGTCAGGCGGACGGGCCGGACCGGAGCCCCCTGTCTATGTATGTATCCCTTGCGCCGCATAATGTGGATTTAGCCCGGTAGGGAAGGGACTCTTCCTCTCTACTCCGTACCTGGAACTGGTCGGGCAGCGAGAATCCCAGCCGACCTGCTGATTGCGCAGGTAGCCGGCCTATCGGGCTAATTAGGAAGAAGACTCACTCGGGTGTTCAGTGGCAATGAAGACAACAGGACGAGACAAGGCTCGAAAGGAGTGACTCTACCACTCTATAGGTAAGTGATATGATAATCTACGTTGATTGCCGATTGTCTTATGCAGATCTACAACCACGGCGGGGATGGGGCCACAACCAATGTTCATGTTACTGGTACGTCCGCACGCAAGAGGGCATGGCTACTTGCATTCAGGTATTGATGGCGGTTCACCGGTATGCCACAACTTTGAATCCATTGGACGGGCTGTCATTGAAGCGAAGGGAGAGCCCAGCCGCTGAATACGACGAACGGTGATAGCCACGGCTTGGGCGGATCAGGGGTTATGTTCGCAATGGGAGACAGAGAAGGAGGCCAACTCGATTGACTCGTTACTAAGTTAGGTCGTTGAGGCGGCATTCGACAATTAGGCTATTAATCAAGGCAGCACTCACAGATGCATCTCCTCTCTTTTTCCCTATCAAACTCCTTTTTAATGTTTCACTCGAGCAGTTGGGTCTCACCCAACCCGGACCTAACCAGGGTACAAGTATCCAACAAAAAGTCCTACATCACACCCATACGTACGAACAACATTCTTTGGCAAGGCTTAGCCAGTTGTGGAGCGCGACGGTGCGAAGAGCGGCTAGCGATGGCCAGGTCAGACAACAGTTGGCTCGGAAGACTCGGGGCGGCGTGGAGTTGCCACGAACCATCGAGTCAGCGCATGTGCTGGCATGGCTGAGCATATCACAGCATGGCTGTTGATGGCAGATAGGCTAGAGTCAATCACAGCCCAAAGCGGCCAGTGGGATGGCCAAGCACGTTTATTCCTGATTCGAGGGCATAAGCGTACAGAGGACATGGGCTATGTTAAGTAAGTACGGAGTACCGGTATATGCACGCGGCCGAGGTTTTCGGGTATGGAAGACGGACCCATGCCGCCGGCCGTGGACAAGATGTACAAGTACTACGTATAGGATGCACAAATACTGCATAAGTCAATGCATGGCGACCGACTGTCCAATCAGCGGCCCGGAACGGTGAACGAAACACCGCCTCGAAACAGGAGCTGAAAATCCCCGAAATCCCCCGCCTCCACATGTTTTCTTACCCACCAACGAACCAACATAGCCCGGTAAGACAGATAGATACCTTCATGGCCACTGCGGCACATTGCTTGGTGAGGTTGGACTATGAGCGTGCCTTGGGCTTCAGTATGTTTCGAGTGCCGAATAAAAACATATGCTGAGCTCGGGGCGGGTTTGGCGTGTAGATAGATAGATACCTACCTACCTTTGCGTAGGCGGTAAAACGTACTTGGGTAGGCAAGTTGCCATGAGGGACTTAGACTACTTATTCCAGATAACTGTCGTATTTGGTAACAGCTAATCTACCGAAAACAGCAAAAACACGTTGGTAGTTGGCTTATTTGGGTAGTTTGATGTCCCGTTGTACCATACTGCCAAATATAACTGGGGGAAAGTAAATGGGATGAAAACTAGTCGGCTGTCGGCACACGCCCAGAGCTGCCCCTCGCGGCCCAGCCATGGCATTCCAGGGCGGAGGGGCAGGTAGCGGTACCTCGCAGTGCCCCCATCATCCATGCCAGCCTACACTTATCTAGTGTTTAGGTAGGTACCAGTACGCAGGTGCTGACCAGCTGCAGACCGCCAATAGCAGCCAGGCGGATCTGCAGGTCCAAATTGGCGACCGTCCCCCTCTGCCCCTCTGCCCTACACTAGGTACTTAGTAGGAAGGCAGACAGCGGCTTGGCAGAGCCTGTGACGCAACATTCAAGGGTCGCCCCTAAGAATTAGGACCCTTGGCTGCTTCAGACCTTAATCCCTTAGTGCTGAAGCCGAGTCGCGCGAGCGACAACGTCCTTGTACTTCCGGTACGAGTATCGTACTTAAAAGCCGTCATGGCATTCTGCCCGAATACATAGCTTGTCGATCCTACTGTCTACAACACCGTCGTTGTTTTAGTCTTTGTCTTTCGCTCTCTGTCTCTTTTTTTGCTCTAGTTTTAGTCTTCCTTCCTCGCTTCTGGTACTTAAAATCTTCTCTTTGCCCCTTATTATATTTGCCGATCTCCCGGCCGTTGGCATCGCTTTCCCTATCCGACTCACCCTGCCTGGCTTTGGGAGGCCTCCCGACGATGCGCTCCTCACAGCTGGCCGCGCTGCCTCTGTCTCTATTATTCTCACTGACCCCTACAACTCTCGCCGCGCCGGGCGAACCCGTTAGCAATGCGCTAGGCCGAGAGGTCGTGCGCCGTGCCGCGCCGGACAGCCCGTCCGGCGATTATGCGCCCGCCACCGTCGACTGTCCGTCGCAGAAGCCGACCATCCGGGACGCCGCCACACTGTCGCCGTCCGAGGTGGCATGGCTGAAGAAGCGCCGGGCCAACACCATCGACCCCATGACCGAGTTCTTCAAGCTGGCCAACATCCCCAACTTCGACGCTGCCAACTACGTCAGCTCCAACTCGAACAACCTTTCCATCGTCCCCAATGTCGGAATTGCCGTGTCCGGCGGCGGCTATCGCGCATTGATGAACGGGGCCGGCTTCATCGCGGCGGCCGATGCTCGGACACCCGGTTCGACGGATGCCGGGGGTATCGGGAACCTCTTGCAGGCCTCGACCTACCTCGCCGGTCTGTCAGGCGGTGGCTGGCTCATTGGATCGATATTTGCCAACAACTTCTCAACCGTCCCCCAGCTGCGTGATGGGTACTCGGGCTCCTCTCTGTGGCAATTTTCCAACTCGATTCTGCAGGGCCCCAAAGACAGCGGGCTATCTATTCTCAACACGGCGGAATACTGGCACGACATAGCTGACCAGGTCGACGACAAGCGCAGCGCGGGTTACGGGGTTTCGATTACTGATTACTGGTCCCGTGCCTTGTCTTATCAACTCATCAACGACAGAGATGGTGGGCCCAGCTATACTTTCTCATCCATCGCCGATGCAGAGCATTTCACCAACGCCGACACGCCCATGCCCATTCTAGTAGCAGACGAGCGTCGTCCTGGCCAGAAGATCGTCTCCCTCAACTCGACTGTCTTTGAAATCAACCCTTGGGAAGTAGGGAGCTTTGATCCCACTCTTTTCGGTTTCGCGCCCACCAAGTATGTGGGCTCCAACTTTAGTAACGGTGCTGTTCCAGATGATGGCCACTGCGTCCGAGGCTTTGACCAGTACGGATATATCATGGGGACCAGCAGCTCTCTGTTCAACCAGCTTCTGCTTCAGAACATCTCGGATAGCTCGGTGCCGAGTTTTATCACCGATGCCCTCACGGCTGTGCTCCAGAGAATCGGGGAAGACGAGGATGACATTGCCGAGTGGAGGCCCAATCCCTTTTACAAGTACCACCCAGACAGCAACGGGAACGCCGACACGGAGCTGTTGACGCTCGTCGACGGTGGAGAGGATTTGCAGAATATTCCGCTGCATCCGCTGATCCAGCCCATCCGCGCCGTCGACGTCATCTTCGCCGTCGACTCCTCGGCTGACACCACCTTCAACTTCCCCAACGGGACAGCCCTGCGCGCCTCCTACGATCGCAGTAAGAACACCATTGGGAACGGCACCCTGTTCCCCGCCGTGCCGGACGCCGAGACCTTTATCAATCTCGGGCTGAACCAGAAGCCCACCTTCTTCGGGTGCGACACCTCGGAGTTCACGTCGGGCGACAATAACGCAAACATCCCGCCGCTCATCGTGTACATGCCCCTCGCGCCCTACACGGCCTACAGCAACGCGTCGACCTTCGACCCCTCGTACACGGACGAGGAGCGCAACGCCTTCATCCAGAATGGCTTCAACGTCGCGACCATGGGCAACGGCACCGTGGACGACCAGTGGCCCGCCTGCGCCGCCTGCGCCGTGCTCAGCCGCAGTCTGGAGCGCACGGGCACCGCCGTCCCCGCGGCATGCCAGTCCTGTTTCGACCGGTACTGCTGGAACGGCACGACCGACTCCACGCCCGTCCCCGAGTACGAGCCCCAGCCCATCATCGGGCTATCGGCTCTCAGCGCCGCCGTCGATCTCAGGACAGGCGGCTTTGTATGGGCCGTGGTCGGCGCTGCCGGCCTGGCTCTCGCGTTGTAAATTTTCTTCCCCCTAATGCGCGATAGACTGGGACGGGCGGGTCATGGTGTATACTTAAAATAGCGTCTCCTATTGATGTCGAAGCTCTATTGCTTTAAGTAGGGCTAGTGGTCATCTACTGATGGGCGACGATGATACAGCTGTCCCTGCTTTTACTACCTTTATCGGGAAATCTTGGAACACGATGAAGGGGGTTTTATCATGTGATTGCGACGCGACGAACCAGTCAGGTCTCTCTTTACTTTCTTATATACCCCCTTTCTGCATAGAATCGTGCAGAAGCGTTCCAAGACGAGTAGAAAAAAAATCCTTTTATTTTTCTACATTTCTTGGCGACTTCACTTTTTGACCAACCACCTGCTTCTGATTTGGGGGGCCTTCTGTTTTCTGATTTATTTATTTTTCTTGTGCTTTCGTCATGATCATAACGAGTTTGAGCGCTCTCTGGTTAATGTTGGTAAATGTACATATATATTATAGTCATGCCACGGGATATGGCAACGAAGGGTGAACCAAAGAAAACGGGAACCGAAATTTCAAATTCAGTTGAAAAATGTCTTTCATGCCTCCCTCCGAAACAATCAAGACTGTGAATTGCCAATCGACACATTTCGATACCTTATGTTTACATAGTATGATGCGCGATAGGACAGATTATGTCACATCATTTGTCGGGTCCTCCTGAGCACTGAGGGCTGGCTTGGCTGCGCGTGAGACAAATTGGTGGGATCTGCGTAACAAGCACACAACAGTCAAGGCGCGCCGAAAAGGCATGTCCTATCACGACGAATGGATAGACGGGCGAGTTATCTCACAGCAGCTTACCTACCTTTTCTTTGAGTTGCTGCGACTTCGAGGAATCGATGTCATCAGAGGCACCGGCGACGGAACTTGCCTTGCCCTGCCCTGCTGGAGGGGGCGCAGCGTTGGATTTTATGTTCCAAAACAGGAAAAACGGGACACAAATAATGCGGATTAGGGATATGCAAGTCGGCAGACGAGCGAGTAGTCATGCATTGGTGGTGTGGAACAAGGGAAGGGGGGACGGGGACGGGGACGGATAGGGGCAAGTCGGTCTTTTATTTGACTTTTTTTTTATGTATTTATTTTTTTAAACTTGGCTTTCCTGTTTATTTTTAAATTTTATTTCTTTTTTTCTCTCCTTTCCGATCCCTCGACTACCCATGGGCAAGACAGGAGACACAGGTATGGCGGGATAATGACGAGTCGGACGGGTGAGGACAGATGGTTCCATCTCGCTGGTGTATGCGCATCAGATCGAACACTTTGTGTATCCATATTCTATCTGCTGTCTCTAGTTTCTTCCGTCTGCCTATCCACCTCGTTTTGTAAACACTTGCCGTTGCGTGATTCGAGCAGGCTAAAGGTCCAATAGAGAGGGAGATAGTAATTGATGAAAGTTCACTGCTGGTCAAAGAGGACATGTCCAAGATCGGGACTATACATGGCAACAAGAAATATGAGAAAGGAAGCGAGGAAATCACGAATAACAGGGAAAAGAAGGGTGTGCCAACTTAGGGGCTCGGCTCTAGCTCCCGATCTCGACCCCTTGACGCCCGATCCCGAGAGGACGTTACATAGCCTATCGCGAGTCACGTACTCGGCTCTTCACACCTACCTCCCTTCTCCATACCTAGGTAGGTAGATCAGCAGACCGTGATGTCGAATGGGATACCTAGCTCTCTCACCACCAAAAGTCTCGGGAGATAGATATAGTGCAGATGAGTGGTTGGCCGCTCTTGGTCGTATGCCGTTAGGCGAGACCCAAATACGTACATGATAAATGTAAGCATGTCAGCAATGATTTGTTCAATAACGTACAACCATACATACATAGATACATATATAATACACACAAACAGAGAGAGGTGAGGTAGCACTAAGAACACGGTACGACTACCTATCTTACCCCAACTGCTGCTATGGAAAATACATCATGCATGTATGCAAGAGCAAATGCATTTCATACATGCATGAACGTAACCTACGTGCGTACGCGTTCCCGTACATATATGATTTTCAATAATAAAAGAAGGTGAAAAAAGATGTGCCGCGGCTACCGACCGACTGGTCGGTTCGGTCGGCCGGTGAGAAATCTCATTTTCTCCCCCCCTACGGCAGAACGTGTACGGGGGGGTTATTTGGGCGTCTGCACAGTGTTTTCGCTCCCCCGTAGTCAACAGCATAACTCGTTTTCCTGTTTCCCCTCCCCTTCCCCCCTCTTTCTCCTGTAGATTCTTTTTTTTTTTTTTTTTTTTTTTTCACTCGCGTTTCATCGGCTGGCCTCGGGACGAAAACGGCGTTCGCGCAGATAGACAAGGGTGCAGCTGGCTGGTCCGTGCCGGGAAGGACTTTGCGAGTTCAGGGGATCCGGGGCGGTGCGTAGGGCACAGGTTGTATCGCGAGGCTGAGCTGTTGGCCGGTTTCGCTGCAAGCTGCGGGTTGCGGAATTTGTGTGTACTGTGGGTGGTTTTTTTCCTGCTATTATAGAGATGTTTGATGTTTGGATATGCCTAATTTTTCTATGAGAGAACCTGTAAGTTAAACGTCGTGTCAAAAGTAAAAGACCAGAACATATTGCTGCCGTATAATCGAGCATATTAAAACAATACCAGCAATGGAAGAACGAGTTATCCGCCCGCTCCCCGCCCTCCCATCGAAGGAACCGAGTACCTGGGTTAAACAATGCAGACAACGCAAAAAAAGCAAACATGTTGCAACGAGGGTTGTCCATTATAAGCGAGTAGCGAGCCGTTGAGACATTCTAACGCAGCACGGATATCGTAGGCGGAGAAAGATGAACAAACAAAAATTACAACTAGCCCTCCCCATCCGTCACTCCTACATCTGGATCGGCGCCATAAGAAAACCAAAGTATATAATACCAGGCAGTAGTAGATCGTAGCTTCATGAAAGAATATAGGCCAATGCTTTTTTCAGTTCTCCGAGGAATCTCTTTGGGAAAGTAAATGATAATAATAGCAGCAGCAGCAGCAGCAGCAGTGGTAGTAGTAACAATTAGACGACGTAGTAGGCGCGGCATATTCCGGAAACCTCCGTCGTTCATCTAAACGTATTATAGGGACCGTCGACTTTCACGTCCCGAATGCCTTCGGGCATCATCCGAAACCACTCGCTCCAGCTCTCGAGGTTGAACGACTCGTCCGTCAGTCGGATCGACATGGTCACTTGGGGGTTTGCATGCGCGCTGTCAGGACTCGAGTGAGGCTTCGCGTGCTGCAGCGGTAGTGGTGATAACGTAATAGAAGGGAGTCGGGCATTGCCCGAGGTTTGCATGTGCAGGGGGGCCGGGAACACGGTCGTCGCCCCCTTTTCCGGGTACCTGTCGAGGATAAGCTTCGGGAAGAGGCAGAGCAGCTTCGAGTGCAGCTCGGCCGCCGATAACGTGTTGGAGAGGCGCTGGATGGCCGCCCGCGCCCGAAGCTGCTCGGTTAGTGCCCTGGTGAAGATGCCGCGCTCGAGAAGATGGTAATAGTCTTCGGGCGCCGAGGCTGCTATCAGTTCCAGAACACCCCTTCGCCGAACCATCTTGGTGGCCGGGTAGTAGGTCGCGTCCATGATGATCAGCGTATCCGAGCTGGCTTCTTCTAATATGTGCTGGATGCCATTCCACCGGATTGTCCCGGCCTTCTCGCGATTCCGCGAACTGATCTCGGGTCAACAACCATTCCTAGACTGCTTACGATAGAATTTTCCTCACCTCGATAGAACCATCTCCCTATTGTCGTCCAGGAAGCTATATCCATTGTAGTACACAATCTTTAGAGTGTCTCTGTTATCGCTTTTGTCGATGAACTCGTTGATGATCCTGGATAGCCACCTCCAAGGATTCGAGTAACCATCACGGGCAGCTGACGGAATTTTAATGATGTCTGGCACATAGTGATAGCATTTTTGGAACACTTCTGCGAGCTCCTCGACGGCCGCTGTTATGCTCGGCTCATGCTCATCCTGCCAATAAAGCAGAAGCGCGTAGACGCTGGAGTACCGACTCCTATACGGCGAGGAGAGTACCTTGGAAGCCATGCTTTCGAGGTCATGCTTGACCGACCCGACGTGCGGTAACGAGTATGGCGACTGAGATGTCGCGAGAGGGCTCGGCATGGATAAATGCCTATCTATCCTGGGTCCTGAGGGGAGAGGCGTTCTGGGAATCCGCGTCTCGTTCGGAGACGCCCGACCTGGCGCGGACTGTAGGTTAGGAGTAGCAGGGCTCGGATCGACGTCCATTTCCTGAGAATTCTGAGCATAAGGGGGAGGTGGCGGTCTCATCTGGCTCGGCGCCGGACTGATGGGCCGCCCTGCAAGTGTCGCGAGTTCCTGGAGCGGGCTTGAAGAGCGGTACTTCTGCACAGCCTCTTCCCACGACATATTATGATGATTAGGGTGGCACTTCGACGCGGCATCATGTAAGTGGCAACCTCCATACGGTACGGACGAGCTCTTTTTAACGGCGAGCGATCTAGAAGATACTTACAGCGACTCGACGTCTGCGGCAGTCAGGACAGGCGCCAAGCTTGCGGATCAGGGCAGCCTTTTCCCTCTGCGCAGCGGAGAGAGGGCCAGTCCGCCGGCGGCTTGCTCGACGGTTACTCGAGATCTCGGAACCATCCTTGACGGAGAAGATGGACTGGGACGACTCGACACTGTAGGCTGTAGTGGACGTGTCAGTCGAAGTAGTCGTGATGACCGTCGTGTCGGAAGCATTGGTCGAAGTGCTGGAAGCCGTGTCTTTCCTCATGGGCGGCGAAGACTGACTGACAGAATAATCCGAGTGATTCTCGATCTTCAAGGGCTCGGGGGGTCCAAGGTGGGCGGCGTGTGCCAGGCGAGGCTGCTGGGGAGTCTCGTAGACATGTTGAGATCTATCATCCGTCTTGGTACTTTTGGGAAACGACTCTGCCAAAGACGGTGCGGGATGCATATCGTTAGGCAGGCACTCCTCGTCAGCGTGTAATAGCTACCTCATGCTGAAAGTCTGGCGGCCACGTCGTCGCTCGCTCGGCTGTTCCGCGGAGACTAGACTCAAGTCGTCGAATGAGGCCCAACGCTGACAGCAGTGTGCTGGAGTTGGGCTGTCATACAACAAAACAACACACGCGCGGGTGGTGTAGTGCGTAGTTGGCGCGCGCGAGTTGCCAGACGAGTTACCGTTGACGGGCCAAGAGTCGAATAGGAAGGGAGTGGACGTGTCGTTCGTTGGGCAGAAGCAAGCTACCTGAAGTAGGTAGGTAAGCTAGGTCCCCAAGCTAGCGCTCTACACGGCCTGATGGCTATCGCGGATATGCAGAGACGGGTAGAGCACTATCCCTGCCATGGTCCAGGCAAGGTAGCATGTGGTATGTGGTATGTGGTATGTAATACCTAGGTACGTACGGTGATTCTCGCGTGTTTACCTGATCTATGTTCCAGAAAGGCGAGGGTGATATGCAGGTATATATAACTTACATCGATGGGGACCCGTGCCAGATGTGATACAATGGCTCATAGGTCTCTACACAAGGTTGCACCGGAAAAACCTGGAGCTGCTGTGCTCTGCTGTGCTCGAGAGAGGTGAACACCGCCGTAATAAGGTGGGATGGGCCGTACTTAGTCTGAGGGTATTATTCTACCAAGTCTGGGGTGCTGGCCATTATGGCACGCGTGGTGACTGCGGATAGAGACGGCCAAGAACTCCACGGAGCAATGTGATATGTGGGTAGATGGTTTAGTAGAGGAGATCAGAAGGGTCTCGTTGATGTTGTTATTGGCATTATCATTCCGGGGACGTCAGGGGTTAGATAGTCAGTTGGCTCTAACCTCTCTCTCTCTCTCCATGTTTTTATTCCAGCATCTGCCATTACTACCACTACCACCACCCATACAGTCAACTAACAGCCAGCCAATCCCGCCGTCACTCTGCGATCTACTGGCTGCTGTGTAAGTAGGGAACTGGCTAATTAACAGGCAGCCGGCCAACTAATTAACCAACTACCCATGGCCCCCGTACTATTGGTATACCGCACAGGCACCCAGGCATGGGCGATACATCGGGAAGCTGGATCCTGCGAGTTAGAGATGGCCGTCTCGGGGCCCAGTACCGCGTGGGTGGAGATGTTTCGACCAGGTGTAGCGTACTTGGTCACGCCCTGCCGCGCCATGGCCATGTGGTGAGGCAGCTTCCTGTACGGTAAGCTGGCATGGAGTGGAGGGAGGCAAGTTTTCGTGCCGTGGCCGCGGTCAGTGGGCGGTGGTCACTGATCTGGGCATAGCAGGACTTGGCCCTGAAACGGGCAGAGCTGGAGCGCGCGACTCGGAGACGGCGAAGCGCGCTGCTGCTGCTGCTGCTGCCGCTGCACGGGGACATCATGTACTCAACTGCCTATCACGACGAGAGCTTCTATAAGTCAACAGGAGGACAGGCCTCAGCAGGGCGGGTCCCCGATCTGAGACCCCCCGACCCGCTATGCCCCTATTGGCATCCTGAACCGCCATGACAGGCTTTTATTATTAGCAGCACGTAACGGGATGGCCCATCACTCTCCCCTCGAGCACGATCCATCTCGTCGCCGCGGCATCGTCATCATCCTCCCCACGGACACCCCAAGCTCGAGCAACGCGGATGCGACTGTACAGCGTGGATGCCCGTAGTAGTACTGATAGCGTACACGTTATGATATCGCCAGTCTATTGTCAATCTACCCTGGAAACTAACCCAACAAGACCTAGTATCATGGGCTAAGACACTACTCGTTAATCTCTAGCCGAGCGTGGCCCGAGTGTATGCCGTTCCGGGTAGGTGTCTGTTTAGGCGGCGCCTACCATTATAAAGTGATGGGCCTCTCGCGTCGTCTCTTCTGCCCAACTTCTGGTATGCTCGGTATACGGTTTGGTCACACCAGAGGGCGGCATTCTTTCAAGTGAAAGACGAGCGAGTCGATCTTCACCTCGGCTCATGTCAGAACATACCGCTCTCCTTATCCCGGCGGGAAGAAAGCAAAAACTATCGAGATTGCCCACTGTTTTTTTTTTTTTTCACCCTCCACGTATTTTTTTTCGGGCTGCGGCGGATGTTACCTAACAACCCAGGTACACATGTACACACACCCAATGCTGCTCCAGCGAGACACGGACAAGCCGCAAACTACCAATCAGGTCCATCGCCGGCATAATCTACCATGCAGATTGACCGAATATGGAGTGTTTATCACGGCGATACGCCTCTCCCTCCTCCCGCGCTCTCTCTCCTTCGCTGCCATGCAGCTCTCCTGCCGGCCGTTTTCAGGTCGCGTCTGCCCCAGAAGGGGAGGGGGGAAAGCAGAAATGACGAAAATAAAACGGTTAGACGGACAATGAGGCGACAGAAACGCGGGGGGACCGACGCACGCGAGCGTTTAATACGCCATATATGCAGCCATTGACAAGACGCTGCCCCGGGGAATGGGATAGACCCTCTCATTTGTTTTTGCTTTTTCTGTGGCTCTCTCGTCCTCTCCAGAGCACTGTTCTCTTGCTGTGCCATCACCCGACATAATTTTGGACCAATAGGGTCGCTGTGAATTTCCCTGCATTTGTATTCGTCGACTTCATGCGACCGAGGAGACACGAGTACCCGGCCGCGGTAGGCCGTGGTCAGGGGGGAGGACGGGGGAAATTGTCTTCTTCTCGAGTCCAACGAGTTACAACACACGACCACGCACGACAAGAAGCCCAACCAGACCAACCGATGGTACGCTAGGTAACTCATCAGACTTTTTTTCTCTCAGGTCAGCCCCGACCTGACTAATTCGCTCAACCGGTCGTCGGTTGATGCAGTCTGTCAGTCATCACCGTCATCTGATGATACCGGGTTGACCTGTTGAGACTTGATCGTCGCTACACCCCCGAGCAGCTTTTGGTTGGCAACGGATGCGCCGTTGCTACGCCGTCTACTTCCCGTCTTCACCTGACCTTTTAGGCGAAAGCGAAAGGGTGTCGAGTGACTGTCTAAGAGAGGGAAAGAAAAAAAAACCTCCCCCCCCCGCTGCTTTACCTTGCATCATACGCCGTTCATCGTATCATTCGCTTGTTATTTCCTCGGTGAGGTGAGGTAGGTACATGCCTAGCCCATAGGCAACACGGGGACTGTCGAAGTATTAGCACATGTCCTTTGGGCTCTTCGGTCAGATACGGGGGTATTAACCCCGGCACTCCCCAATTCTCACCCAATTTTTTTTTTTCCTCCACCTTTTCCACCCCCGGTCCTCTGTCTCTATAGAGGTAGGTATTCCCGTCCTCTTAATATCGCCTTTTATGTTACTGTATTGTTATCCACATCTTACCTCCTCACTACGCACTACGTGTCTCCATTCTTCTTACACTCGTGTACACAGATCTCCCCCCTTCGTCATTCCAGCCGCTGTACCTTTTCCTCCTCCCCAAGTCAGGCGGGGACGGTCGGGCTTGGGTTAGTGTAGATTTGCCGAAATGAAGCAGCCCATGAGAGCGCGCAACGTAGCGTGCAGCTGAGAGACAAGCCCGCACAAAGCCGTCCCCCAGTGGTCAGTTTGGCCTCTGGGGCGACCCCTGTTGGCGACCAATCCCACTGCTTCTGGAAGGTCGGTCGAACATGAGTGGACGCGGCACCGCCTCGGCAGCCCTTCACCGAGCACCCGAGCCGCCCGGAAACGGTAGGTAGGCCAGCGAAGGGGACGTTCACAATACGTCCAAGACGAATACTACATACTACATAGGTACTACTACCTACACGAGCTCCCCCCTCTCACCCTCTCACTTTTTTTTACGACAAGGTATTACCTCCCACACCTTATCCCGTTAGGTACGATACCACCCACCCCATCCCGCGAGGTCTTGTTCCCGTCAGCCCCGTTCAGTGGTAGGAAAATCATGCTCTTTTTCGTCTGATGGAGGGGGGGACGGGCGGGCGATCGATCTCGGTCGCCCGCGCATACAGCACGGGCTATATAGATAGCCGATGGGGGTGGTTGGAAAGGAAGGGAGAATCAATAGAGAATAGTTATAGAATGAATAATAACCCCCCGATGAGGACGCCAAGTGTTTGTTCGCGTCACTTTCCTAATTGTGCGAACCACAAGCAGCGCTACCTACGCTACCTCCGCTACCTACGTAGGTAAATACTTGACGTGGTAGTATAGGTATAGAAGATACGACCTAGGTAGACTTCCTTTTTTCCGCATGGGTCCCCTTGTTGCCCTCTGTTTCCCCTTGAAACTTGCTTTTTGACATGCACACATACACATACACGCTAATACAATACATAATGTAGTTAGAGTACTTATCTTTCTTCGTAAGGCTGGGAATGGATAACCTATAGTCTAAGACAACTCCCCCCCACAGCGGGCCGACAACCCACCCTGCCTGGCTACTATATTGTGCCCCTCAGTTCGGGGCTAGGATTCCTGTATTATTATATCTCATGAGCATACATCGTTAGAAAGAAAGAGACATCCCCGTTATTAGTCAAACATGCGATCCACATCCTTCTCGAGTCCGTCCGGCCTGTCCATTCCTTGCTTCCCGTCAAGGGAGACTGCGTCGGATTTACGGAAACGCAGCGCGGCGATAACCAATGACCAGGGAGGAAAAAGAAAAGAAAAGAAAAAGCCAATAACGCTCGGCAGGCGACCCCCAACCGGGTTCACGTGGCTTGCATTAGTCAACCCGTGGCGTATAACTGTATCATGATGCTTTATCTTCCCGACCGAGCGTTGATTTTCTGGGAATGAGATGCCTGCCCGGCTGGTGAGGGGGGGGGGCCGGAAGGGGTTA
Organism: Xylaria palmicola; assembly: GCA_022385595.1. Classification (NCBI taxonomy): domain Eukaryota; kingdom Fungi; phylum Ascomycota; class Sordariomycetes; order Xylariales; family Xylariaceae; genus Xylaria; species Xylaria palmicola. The sequence continues at coordinate 18,796 of MU281329.1, read as the reverse complement.
CAACCACGCGGCCTACGTACGTATCTCCTTACCTGTACACGACGTACATGTCGAGGAGTATTGAGAATATTTGCGTCGGCCGGTCCATAATTCTTGCCTTCGGTGTGAGGCTCGTGTGACCCCAGCGGTGCGAACCGTACGCGAACAAACGAACGAACAACTACGGAACCGATAGTCGCTGACCCGGCTAAGTAGGTATGTCTGCAGTCAGGACATGTAGGTGTGCATGATTCGCTTATGTCAACTGCCCGGGTATTTACCCGCTTCCTACATAGTAGGACATCTACCTCTTCACATGTTCACTTCGCCATGTACGCGATGTTACACATGCTTACCTATGTAGGTAGGTATTACAACCATGACCCTCGCGGAAATGTGGTGCTTCGTAGACGTCATTTTTCAGCTTTTTTTCGGTACTGTTTCTGGCTAGACTCACGGGTTCGCTCGGGGACAATGCATAATCTAATGTGCCGGGTTCAGGGCCGGGCAGGCTCCGGCTGCAGCGAGTCTCGGTTAGTTTCGCAAGGAAGCAAAGCACTCGTTGCTGACGTACGCATGATAAAACCTGTCTCAGTTTTCATTGATTAATTGACAACTTCTTTCGAAGCTCCTCTGGGCGAAGGAAACAAAACAAACAAACAAGACCTGCGGATTTGGACGGGACAACCTGTCAAAGCGAGGCAATAAAGTGGATGACCGATATCGCCCATGCGTTGTCAAGAACAAGTAGAGCAACGAGGGTAAAAAATACCCCAAGGCTCAGAGATCATCCGAGATGTACCCCAACTTTACCCACTAGTCTTTTATCGCTGTGTCATGTTCTTGTCTCAAACTTCGTATTCGTCTGATCAACCAGTCTCGAAAATCCAAATAAGAAAGGGAATCTCTTGTTTTTACAACGTGAACCCCCTCCATCTCAGGCAAATTATCAAGATTTCAAGATATAGACGGCTTGTGGACAAATCTCATTACCTAGGTATATGATTCTGGATAATCAAAATTGCTGGGCAAGAGGAGAATTAAGATCGTGCAGAGCTTTCGGGGTTCGGGTTAACGAGCTCCTAAGAGTGGAAATCTTGATGCATCGGGCTATCTTCTCATACCAGGTTCTACCCAGCAGCACTTAATAATTAAGTATACATTGCACTTCACCATGCCTAAACAGCCACAGGAGAGAAGGTCGGCTTGCTGCACCAAAACGCCATGGGGAATATAAATGGTTAGCTCTGGACGCCAAGCGGTCATCTCCTCCAAGAAGCACCCTTCTTTTCAATTGCCGACTTGACGAGTGCCAGACCAATTTCCCAGTAGCAAATCTTCCCCCAACTTCTCTGTCCCTCGGGGAATCCATAGTGGTGAGCAAAGCTGACGCTAGACGATAGTCATTATAATGTAACAATTGCCGACATGTCGACCCATATAAACCTCATTCCGCCGTGGAAAGACCATCCCAGCGGGCGAGACTGATTCCTTGCATCAGCATAGCCCGTAGGCCCTCGAATCATGCATGCCGAGTCGACCTAATCCCTCCACTTTTAAAGCCACGACAGACACACCTTCATCCTTCGCTCCCCCTTTACGCAGAGGAGAGATAGGTGCATGTCAAGGGGGGTTGAGAACGTAGCTCTCGAGCAAATTGAACTCACGGTGACTTGATACGGACATTTCTAGGGTGTGATTAGGATATCTGCGTGGATATTTTGCTCCGGTGCTTGTTTGTCCGTGCGATGGAAGCCGAGACATAGACACAGGCAACCTGCAGCCAACTGATACCACCTTCTATCTATATTTCTCATGCTAGGTATTTCTCGCCTTTTGGCAGGGTCTATTCAGCGTCTACAGGGGCAGAAAGAGGAAAACACTAAACCTGAAGTGCATATCAGAGGGCATTGTAGTCGGGTAATCCAGGTTGAGAAGCTTGGAAAGATGGATAGGAACCTTGTAAGCAGCTCTCGGCGACGATTTATAAGATTGAATGCAACTTTGCTCGTTTGAGCTTGTTCAACCGTGGTTGCAATGGCAACCCTTCATTCGTCCACGTCATTGTCTAATTCCCAAGTATCTGCATAGCTATACATATTTCTTCTCTTATAGAGTCATGGTTTGAGTGCGAGGTTGAAGAAACGGCAACAAATCAGCATCCCTTGCTTGTCAGTCCTCGCACACGTAATGGGGAGTTTCTCCCAACCACTCAACAGGTTCGATTGCACATCAACTGGCATTTTTGGTCTTCCTGTAACTTCAGATTTTTCCTGTCGAGTTTCAGTGTGTCAAGTTCATTTTATTCTACCTGTTTACTTTGCCTGTTTTTAATGCTACGATATTTATCTCGTGTAGTTATTCAATGATAAACAATAAAGTATGTTGCTGTCAATAATGCTACGCGTTCTCTGTTACCTGTTCAATCCGGTGCCAGCATGCTGGTTACCGTCTAACGACAAGAGGAAGTATCAGACTGAATTGTTATGGACTTGTGCATCAGGGTGTTGGAGTGGCCTGCTAGCCCACAAATTGTACCCTTGCATCAGATCTAACGTTTCCGTGTTTTCCGAGGAACTCATACATAATTCTCGCCCTTCGTACAGTCGATCGTGAGTTCCCCTTACAAAATGCCCATAGTGATCGTTCCTGGACCCCTCTACAGCCGCGAGGCATGTGAAGAACACGTAGCAGAAGATGCAGTATATGGCCAAAGAAGGCAGGGGCAGCGACACACCGCAAGCAGCGCCGGGGGACAGCGTGCAGTTGCTCTCCAAAGGCTAGCAATTGCCCAACTCACCTTGGGAGCGCTGTCCTCCCGACGCACGGCGGTCATCGGACCTGCATATTGTATTGCGTGAGAAGAGGCTGTGCCTTTCAAGAAACTGTCGTGTGTTCTGCGCCTTCTGCAATGCCAAAGGGTGTCGCCACCCGTATCCCGAGCAACGCTTGTGGACATGTCTTTTGCCACTCCTCTCAACTGGCTGGGTCTGTGTTCAACTTCTTCTTTATCCATCATTCGTTCATCACAATCAACACACATCGCCTATCCAACAAGCATCTAGATCGATACCAATTGGTGACGAGTATTAGAAAAGCAGGCCCTTATCATTGCAACACAGGTACGCGTTTTCGAGTGTTCAGCTATATCTCGGTATGGCCTTGTCCCTTATTCAAATGGATCACTCCGATGATGGCACCGTCGGCCCCGGTGTCTCTCACCCCGGATGGTATGATCATCTTGCTGTCGACTCTAGCCCCGGAGAGGCACTGCAAGGACAAGATATGCCACAGCTGAACGGTAGTATTGTCAAGACGCTTCCACGCTCAGCCACTCCTACACTGTCGAACGGCAGTAATGTCAAGACGCATCCACGCTCAGCCACTCCTACACTGCCGAACAGTGGTAGTGTCAAGATGCTTCCACGCTCAGCCATTCCTACACTGCCAAACGGTGGTAGTGTCAAGACGCATCCACGCTCAGCCATTCCTACACTGCCAAACGGTGGTAGTGTCAAGACGCATCCACGCTCAGCCATTCCTACACTGCCGAACGGTGGTAGTGTAGAGACGCATCCACGCTCAGCCGCTTCTTCTCAGCCGAACGGGAGGAGCGTCAACACGCATCCACGCTCAGCTCCTTCTTCACCGCGTCCTATAATGAAAATAGATGCTGCTAATCTGCAACGGGTCTGGAGTAAGAAGCTGGGGATTCCCCTGCCCTCCTCTAATGAAGTTTCTGATGACCAAGGCTCTAATGACCAAGGTCCTGATGACCAAGGTCCTGATGACCAAGGTCCTGATGACCAAGGTTCTGATAGTGTTGATGGTGATGGTGATGATGATGATTCTGACCTCATCACTGTCAAAGCCATTTCTGAAACCACAATCGAGGATGTATTTGAATCTGCTCCGGTAAAACAACCTATGAAATGCGAGATCAAGCGGCTCGAGAAGCGAGCTGGCATCCTGGATGGAAAGCTTATCAGCAACCGAATGGAAGATCTTTCTGTGAAACCCAAGCAAAAGCATTCCTGGCAATTCCACGCAATTTGCATGGTTGATGAGTACGACAAGCAAAACAGATTCGAACATACGTCGATGTATATTAATTCGGAGCCCCTACGCCAGCTCGCCCGGGACGTCTTCACAATTTTGTACGAGAACGTCGACTTGACGAACATGCACATCCCCTCGCCTTTCCACACTCTCTTCTTTTACCGTAAGGACCTAGAGCAGGTTGGCCGCACGCGGTTCAAGGACGATAAGGAGAGTAATTCCCATTTAACCCTGCTGTTGGACTGGATCAACAAGACCTTTGAGGGTGACATCAGAGCCCACAACGACTGCACCATCGGGGGCGTGAAGACCATCTCTTACAAACATCTCTGGACTCTCTTCCCACTCAACTCCCTCGCTTACGCCAATATACTGGGGCAGCATCGTCTCTACCTGGTTTGCAAGACCGCGTACAGCCCTAGCACTGCCGTGGCGTCCTGTCTGTCCTTGCACGTCAAGTTCATTGACTTCGACGGCGATTACTTGGGCCAGCGTAGCGCCGAGCTCGTCATACCCGAGTATCCCAAGAGCCGTGAAATTAACAGCCTCAATGTCAGTCCGCTTACCTTGCGCGCGGATGCTGCGAAGATTCTCGATCATGTCCAGTCGCGCGGTAGGCAATTTGAGATGCTCGTTGGATTGCACCATGCCTAGTACGATGGAATTGCCATTAGACGGCGAAATGACGAGATCACCCAGGTTCGCGTCAAAGGGCGTATCGTAAGCCCCCCCCCTTTACGACATCAAACTCGGGGGCATAAAACCACGACGAATCTAGGACATGCGCTAACCACTTCACGAATAGATGGTCGATTGTAAGACCTATAAAATATTCAACCCAAGCCAGAAGATCGCCGTCAGCGACAAGCACAGTGCCATTGCGCGCGCGGCGAGTCGCATCAACGCCGGCGGACTATTCGAGGAGGAGCCCGAGTACAAGACGCTTACGAAAGAACAGCATCTCATAACAAACTCGACGGTGCGCGGGTTCTCGCTCAGCACCGGGCAGGCCCTTGAATTTTTTGTTCACCAGGTGGATAGCATTACATGGAAGAAGAAAGAGAAATGCTTCGACGAGCTGCTTCTACACACCGACACCAAGGAGACGCTCGAGGCAATGATTGGATCGCATGAGTCGCAGAAGGAGCGCCTGGGAGAGATTCCCAGAGATATCGGACAGGGCCTTGTCTTTCTGTTCCACGGACCGCCCGGCGTGGGCAAGACGCTGACGGCCGAGTGCATGGCGGAATATCTCCAGCGCCCGCTGCGCCGAGTCACGTTAAATAGCCTCGGCATGGAGAGCACGGCGTTCTATAACGGCCTGTCCAGAGAGATGCAGACGGCCCTGAAGTGGAACGCGATCCTGTTTATGGAAGACGCGGACGCGTTCCTGCAGCGCCCCTCGCTTACTGACCAGCACCCAAACCGTGCGGTCGGCGCCCTGCTGCGCCTGATGGAGAATTTCCCCGGCATCCTGATTTTCAGCGCGAACCGCGTAGACAAGTTCAACGAGGTCCTCCAGTCGCGCGTGAACCTCTCCGTCGGCTACTCGCCCCTCAGCTGGAGCTCGCGCCTGTTGATCTGGAACAGAGCTTACCGGTTGTGGCCCACCGATTCCGGTGAGCCAGTAGACGTGGACATGGACACGGATGGGTACTATGCGCTCGCGGACTACGACCTCAACGGGAGACAGATCAAGAATATCTTCAAGGCGGCAGAGAGCCGGGCTGCGTTTACTGGCACTCGGGTTGACTTGAAGACGATACAATCCGTCATCGATATTGAGGGCCCGTCTAAGAAGGATTAGGAGGGCGAGGAGGGTCGACCACATCCAGCGATGGGTTGTTCATGGTCAAGATAGTACGACGGGACCAGGCGAGGCCTGAGACTTTTTAGTCCGTTCAAAGCGCTGTCGTTTGATGAAGTTGTGTTATTGTGCATGAATCGGTAGCGTACAGTAGTTAGCTCTTGTAGGAGTTAACATATCATATGATAGCGAAAAAACTTGTTAATCCAGGGAGATTCTTTAATCACGCGACGCACTCACTTGTTAGTTAATGACCCTTTTCCTTTACAAGAAACCCAGCAAGGCAAACATACGTAATACGCAATACGCCAGAAATAATACACGAAACATTGTCTTCATCCCACATCACCACTATCATCGACACTCATCATCTTTGTCCCCCCCCTATCGCCGACATCCCCCTGCAATCCTCGTCTCGCAAACCATTCACTCAGGCACGACAATACCCCCCTCGAAACCCGCGCTCCTCGCCGCAACCCGCGCACCCGCAACAACGATGCCCTTCCAGACATCCCAGTCCCGCCCCCCGGCCCTTGGCGCGTAGACGAGCACGTACCCCCAGGGCAGGATGTCCTTGACACCGGAGAGCTTGTGCCGCTCGCCCCACCCTCGCCGCACGACCTCGGCGGCGTCCACGAGGCTCAGGCACACGTGGGTGCTGCCCTCGTCGTGCACGTGGGCGACCTCGCCGCGAGCGGCACGCGGGAACCACCGCACGCGTGCCGGGTCGACGACATGCGCGGCGGTATCGTCGGACTCGTCAGAAGGAGAAGAAGGGGAGCCGGCGAGCCAGAGGGCGTTGAACTTGGGCGACTCGAGGGCGCTCGGCCGCACGGCGAAGAGCCGCGGGTTCGCCTCCGCCACGGCGCGCAGGTACGCCTCCTGCGCCGCGATCGTGGCCGCCCCGGCCGTGTGCGACGTCTGGCGCTGCGGCACCACGGTGTCGGGGACCGCGGGCCGGGGGCCGTGGGCCGGGAGCATGGGCATGTCCGCCTCCCCGACGAGGGCTGCCGGGAGGAACGAGGCCCGGGTGTGCGCGTCGTACTTCTCCTTGTCGTGCCGGCTGGGGAGGGCGATGATGGTGCCCTCCCCTCCCTCCCCGACCGCGGCCGTGCCTTTCTTACCCCGTTGCTGCTCGTACGGCGCCGGCACAGCGCGGTGGTCCCGCCGCGCGACGAGGTGCGCCGCGACGTTGATGAGCCAGCCCCCGGGCGTCCGCGGGATGCCGCCCTCGCCGAGCGCGTACCACTCCCGGTAGCAGTGTCTACTGTACGCCAGAAGCGCCACGAGGGCCGTCACCCCCGCAGTGTAGACCACGCGATGGCTCACCGGGTGTGCGAGGGCTTGCGCTGCTGCCCTGCGCAGAGGGTCCATGCTGACGGTGTTTGCCTATTTAGGGGTGGAAGCTATACGGCTGACGGATGAACTAGACTATGTCCCCGAGTGAGTAGAGAAGTGGATGACTCGAGGGTTTAAATATTCGCGACTAGAGGTGTCGGATAGCTTGACAGCTATTCTGAAGCTCTGAGGCTCTGATGTTGCCATCAATGTCCCGGTGAGCCTTTGCTGCTCGTTCTCCTCTGACTATATAGTATCTGTAGTATGTTGTGATACTTTGAATACAGCAGGGGTATCTGATATCACCCTATCCAAGTCGTACGGTTTTGCTCCGATCCGATCCGACACTGGGTTGAGTGCTACGTCTTGGGGGAAGGCATGCCGCCTCCAGGCATGGTTTGCTTCTTCTGAATCACCAGCACTAGGAATCCTATCATATAAATAGAGAACATTGGGAAATATCAATCGAAATCATTGAGGGACTGAAAACCAGGAAGATCATGCACCACCCTGTTTACCATATTACACTGTACACTAATTGCCTCTAACGCCGATCTTCCGAGCCTTGATTCCATTCCTCCCACGTTAGTCGGCCATCGTGGTTGCCATCCCTGCTTATCTGTATACAGGTGCTTGTTAATCATCAATAGTTGGTAAATTACCTAACGTTAATGGGCAACTTACTTACAACTTGGGTACTTACAACTTACAAGGTTCCCAAACTTAAAAAGCAAGAGACACTCGAGATAATGCCCAATTACTCCCTTTGAGTGTATAGACATACTATGAACAGCCGATATGAAGCGAATAAAAGGTATTTGAACGGAGCAAAGCAAGGATACTATGAGTAGGAACAAAAAGTGGACGAACGGGGAATTGAACCCCGGACCCCTCCCAATCTAGATGCCTGAAATACTCCAGGTATCATGCGAAGGGAGTATCATACCCCTAGACCATTCGCCCGGTGATAATGCGATACGATTATTCGCTGACGGTTCGAACCAACCTGAAGGATTTTATCTCACCACAAACCAGAATGCTCACTCACAATTATCGCCTCATATCACACTATACTTTGCACTAATTACAGGGGCTTATCGCCCTATCTTCTCAGTGGAATACAGTGTTTCTTCTAACTATCATACTGTATAACCAACAGGTACTCAGGCGGTGCAGATCTCCATTTGGAAACATTTGCTGATACACTTGTTCCTCCTCAATGGCATGCGACGAACCAGTCGCAACGACCTGGCATACAATTTAATCACGCTCCTTTGATATACTAATTGATGCGAGCAAGGCCATCACCACCAATGCTGCCCCAATGGCTCCTGACAGCGGCGTGCGGTTGACGGGCGTCTGGTGAGTCTCAACCCCCCGTTCACACCTCACAGTATGAGGGCATTCTTGCTAACCTGTGTAAAAGGTTCCTAGCTTCGTTTGCTTGGCTGTCCTACTCACTGCAGAGACACACCTTGATTAGTACTTATTGACCACCTCCTAATTCACTGCAGGCTGCGGACTCGCTGACCGAGGTAACTCAGATCAGCCACGTCTCTCGTCCTTCTTGCTGTTGCTTATCTCTGGCTTGTCGGCGTTTGCCGTGAGCCTCTTTTCAAAATGGCTACCCGGAGCCGATGGAAGATTTGGTATGTACCCCCTCTCCTTGCTGGTGTGGAAGCCATGATGATGACCTAACGTTATGTGCAGATTCGGATGCTGTTTTAAAGGCGTCGTTGTCGTCTTTGCCCCCGCGGCCGCGTCGATGGTACCTCCCTTGTATCATTGTACTTGTAATCTTTAGACTTGAGCTCTCTTACAGCAGTCTGCATGATTTCCAGTGTTCCACCCCAGGCGTCGAAGTGCGTATCCCGTCTTCGCCACACAGCCGGCAAGCAAGTCGTGTCGCTAACCTTGTTTAATAGGCATTTTTACCCCTATTATTGGTGGCCTATAGATTCTTCTCTCATCGTCCACCGCCGGTAGAGTCGGATGAGCCCGAAGAGATGTGGGGAAGCGTTTTGGAGGACTTGAAGAGTTGGCTCGTGGGCTCACCGTTTACACTGCTTTTCGGAACCTTTCTTCTCAGCTATGGCGCATTTCGGGCCAGCAACTTTACACTGCGATCTACTTATTTTTGTTCTCCCTTATCGGATCAAGGGTCCCTCGTAGGATTCAATCAATGGCTCGGCCTTTTCGCCGAGGCAATCATCATCATCCTCTTGTGGAGAGTCCTCTCGTGGGCACGAACAACTAGGAGTCGACTGCGGACACTTGGCGGAATCTTGCTAATCACATCGTTTGCAACATGCATTCCTCTAGTGGCGACACAGCTTTCACGGCGTGGTGAGATAGTCGGGCACCCATCTCTGCGAGGTATCAACCCTCTTTACATTTTTGACACTCTGAGCACCGGCATAGTTGTAGCTACAGTGGTCATATCTGCGTCCTTGATGTCATGCGATACATCCCCTCTCGAGCCCATCAGCATCGCTACCGTTTTTAGCGGGTTATTAGCTAGTGCTAGTAACATTCTCCTTGTCGGAACGTACCAGCAAACGTCCGCAACCCGTCCCCTCCTCGCATTAGGAACGATCTCACTCGGATTCATCATGTTCACATACGCTGGCAATATGCGCTCTGTCGTCTTCATAGGACGCGTGTTCGTCTTATTGCTGCTCGTCAGTACAATGATTGCTTCGATGGTTTACGTCAATCTAGCACCAAAGACGATCACTCGTCATCCCGTGGATGATCTTGTCTATAAGAACCGAATAGAGGCGGATCGATGGCTGCGACACGCCACGGTGAGCACAACCCTGAAGCTCGCGGTGCAGGAGTACGGGGAAAGACACCACGGGCGTAAGCCGCCACAGAACTTTGACAAATGGTTCGAGTTCGCTCGGCAGAGGAAATCGGTCGTGATCGACAGGTTTGATCAGATAGAGAAAGACATCTTGCCCTTCTGGGACCTACGGCCGCAAAACATTCGAAGTGGCCTTGAGTTTCTAAAGAGCCAGCCCAACATCGGGATTATCCGCATTGCTGGTGGCAAAGCGTCTCACAATGGCCCGGCTGATGCCTCGCAGCGAGAAATACTAGACGAGATCGTGACTATGGTTTCTACCTTTGCGGAGCATCTCCCGGAGATGGAGATTGCTATAAATCTGCAGGAGCGGCCGAGAGTGTTGGTTCCTTGGAATGATGTTCACCAATTAAGAACGATAGCCACCCAACCAGGATTCCAGCTCATCTCCGGTCGGCTAGGCAAGCGTGCTGATCCGGGCCTCCTCGCTGAGGGGGATGCAGGATTATATAAGCGAACGATACCAACGGATCCCGGCCAGCCCTATATAGCGTCGCATCAGTTCCGGCAGCTCGAGGCCCTCGCTTGCGCACCCGGATCGCCGAGTCGCAGTGGCGTCAATTGGGATGTAAGAGACTTCTGCGCGTCGTGTACTTCGCCTCACAGCAAGAATCAGTTCCTTGAGGACTGGCAACTGTCACTCGACCCGTGCCACCAGCCTGATATCTTCAACCTCCACGAATTCCACACTATCCCGCACCGGTTCGAGCTGTACCAGAGTTTGCTACCCCTTTTCAGTGGGTCGAAAACGGCTAGTTTCAACGACATTTTGATTCCCTTTTCGCGGGGTGGGCTGAAACAAGAGTATGACAGCAAGACATTCAACCAAAAGCTAGACATTGTACTGTGGCAAGGCAACGTTGAGGGAATCCCGACGGCAACCCATGAGTCACTTCATGGGAGCCATCGGTTGCGCTTGGTCCACCTGATTCAGAACGCCACAGATGAGGACAGTATACCCATGCTTTTAGGGATAGGAAAGGGTCAAAACAGCAGGTTTCGATACGAAGACGTGCCTACTACGGAAGCCAATAGTATCCTGCCTCTGCATGTTTCCTTGGCCGGCCCAGCGGAGGGCTGCAAGGACGCGAACTGCGAACGCATCCGGGACGAGTTCGGGTTAGAGCCGCCGGCGACCGAAGTAGATAGTCGTTATGTAATACTGCTCGATACCAGCGACGGGCCACCACGGAACCTCCTGCAGGTTCTGGGGTCGAACAGCGTGCCGGTCCTCTCCTCCATATTCCAGCAGTGGTTCACGGAACGGCTCATGCCCTGGGTGCACTTCATTCCCATCGATACACGCTATCACGCCTTGCACAGCACGATGTCGTACTTTATCGGCTTGGACGGGCGTGGTACGCTCAATGGGCGAAAACAGATCACGCCAACCCGGGAGGAGGATGCCAGGTGGATCGCGCAGCAAGGTCGCAAGTGGGCTGAGAAAGCGATCAGGAGAGAAGACATGGAGGTGTATTTGTTCAGGTTGTTATTGGAATGGGGACGAGTAATTGACGATAATCGGGATGATAGGGGCTTTGTATTGAACGAATAGGAGGATTTGGCTTCATGTAAGATCAATGTGCTATTTATACTTAGTTATCCACTTAATTACAATATCGAGAATAGAGACACTGTCAATAAGACAGTCAACCCTCGATGTTCTTTTGGGGTATCTAATAACGTCGTCTCTGGAGGACTGAACCAGGAGTTGGCAGTGAACGGTACCTACTGGTACATGAGGCACGAGACATCCCAGACATGCATTTGAGACTGCACCTAGACTCCTTGTACTATCTAGGTAGCGGGAGGTTGTACTTGTCAAGACCACTAGGTAAAGGCGGCCTATCTAAAGGCTTCATATAGCAAGCTGTACCTGCAGCCGCCTTTGTACCACCCTACCCTCCAGGCAAGCACTTACCTATTCGGGCAATACATACCTAAGCACTTACTTAACCTGGGGAGGCGTGACGTATGCTACCAACAGGTACTAAGCCATTACGTTAGTGCAAGGCTCCCACGTAACAGGTCGGTTGGGGTTGGTGCAGCTCTCAGTGAGGTGTGGGCTTCACCATTTCCCCACCACAACTCCGACCTCACCGGCCCGTCTGACAATCAGAACAGCACATGACCGACGACAGCCACTGTTATTATTCTTGAAGATACAGCGCATCCGATCCGACCATCGCAGATCCCGGGAGCAAATTGCCCGCAACCGAGCCAGAGCCCGAGCACGAACAGCTCGCACAGCTCACACAATGGCCGTCATCGACCAAGACAGCTTCTCTAACATCTCGTGGCAAAGCGACGTCGATGATGGCGGGGAAACTGCCGACCCGAGCGCCTCATTGCCCAACATAGAAGCCGAGCCGCCCACCAGCGAAGACCGGCACCACGGCCAGGCCCTAGAGCGCCAGGATCCCGGCCTGTCCGGTGACATACTCGAGTGCACCGTCTCAGAGCCGCACAAGGAGAGCGACGGTACCAAGGACGCCTTCGTATCATACCTGATAACCACAAATGTGAGTGTGCACTCGGAGCCAGCGGATGCAGACCCTCGTCACATCGTCACGCCGTCACACCGTCACATCGCAACATCACGTCGCTAACCTGCCATCCGCGCACAGTCAACCTTCCCTTCCTTCCAGAAACCGACCTTCACCTCCCGCCGACGCTTCACCGACTTCGTCTTCCTCTCAAAGACCCTATCAAAGGACTACCCTGCATGCGCCGTCCCCCCGCTGCCCGATAAGCAGCGCATGGAGTATGTCCGCGGGGACCGCTTCGGACCAGACTTCACGAACCGCCGGGCCTATTCGCTCCGGCGTTTCCTCACGCGCATAACGCTCCATCCCATCCTGCGGCGCGCTCCCATTCTCCACATCTTCCTCGAGTCGCCCGACTGGAATGCCACGATGAGGGCGCGCGCCGGCAGGACGAGCGTCGCCTCTGATCAAGGGAGCGGTGGCGTGTTCGATAACTTTGCCGATACCTTCATCAACGCTTTCACCAAGGTGCACAAGCACGACAAGCGATTCGTCGAGGTGCAGGAGAAGAGTAATAAGCTGGACGAGGATCTTGCCCAGGTGGAAAAGGTTGTGGCCCGGGTCGTGCGGCGTGAAACGGACCTGGAGACCGATCTGCGAGACCTGACGGAACAGTTTCAAAAACTCATCACATTAGAACCCGGTATTGAGACCGCTGTACATGGCTTCGCCGCCAGTATCGAGGACTCTGCGGCGGGGCTGAAGCGGTTACGCGAGCACACGGACCAGGACTACCTCGGCAGCTTACGGGATATGCAGGCGTATAGCCTCACCCTCAAAAACCTGCTCAAGGCGCGTGAACAGAAACAACTCGATTTCGAACAGCTGACCGAGTACCTGAACAAGTCGACGCTGGACCGGGACTCGCTCGCCTCGGGGTACGGGAGCTCGGGTGCGCTGGGCGGCGCTGGCGGGTTCATCCGCTCCAAGATCGAGGACGTCCGCGGGGTGGACCACGAGGCCAGCCGGCGAGAACGGCAGCGGAAACTTGAGATCCGCATCGACGAGCTCACGACCGAAGTCGAGCGCGCCAAGAAGACCTCGGAGATGTTTGATGACGAGGTGGTCAAGGAGGTCGTCGACTTCGAGCGCATCAAGCGCGTCGAGCTCAAGAGTCAACTAGGTGCTCTCGCCGATGCCCACGTCGACTTTTACGGGGGCGCCATCGAGGTATGGGAGAAGTACGTCCGTGATATGGAGATGGACGGTATGAGACCACCAGCATTGGTCGGCGAAGATATCTGATTTGGGGGGGGGGGGGGGGGATTTGGCTGAGGGGGGTACAGTCCACAAACGGCGGAAGCTGGATGGCAGCTTTCACACGAACGTAATAATAGGCAAGATGATGTACTCAATTGTTGGCAAAACGAATGGGGATGTGTTTTGGAGAAGGCGTTTTCGCACACAAAGGAGTACTGGTTATTGTTGTTGTTTGCATGACGCGTGGGATGGGCGAAATTAATGCCCTCGCAATACATGCACGAAATAAGGGGGGGAACATGAAGAAAAAAAATAAAGGCTGATAATTTTTCCCCTTACATGACGACGAACAGGCAACAGGCGTTCTCAACTCGAACGAAAAAAACGCAGCACGCACACACACGGCTGGCTGGCTCTATAGTTAGGCCGCGCGCGCGCTTTGGTTACGAATTCATTGTTTGTTTGTTATACCTATACTACACACTAAATAGGTAGCGAACCGTGCAGCGGAAATAGCATGCATCACTTTTATCGTTTCAGCATTAGGTAGTTAAGTCGTGGAGATTCAGTTTAACTACCTAACTTACGCTTTTAAACGTCCGATGCATGCCCCAAGGTGCCGATGCTCGCTCGCTCGCTCGCCAGGCCGTTCAGGTTGACTTGGTGGCGGGCGCAATCACGGACAAAAATGAGTAATGAGGAAATATTTTGAAGCGTCGGACCGCCTTTTGTTACATTGAGATTCGTCGGGTAGTTCGATCACGCCCTGCTCAGAAATAGTGTACCGATAGTTGCTGTTTGGTGGTAAACATCGGGAGTCTGAGACATTGCCGAGGGTTGGACAGGACTGCTGGAGCGAAAAAGGCTCAAAACTCTACAGAGTACCTAACTAGGTAGTAGACATGCGGGTTTCAGCTTCAAACCAGAGAGGTATGGGGCAGGCGGTAACTATGATAACACACAACGTTGCTACCTACCTACAGTACATATCATGACCATCCCTGTCGATAGTGTACCGGTACGTCGTCGGGCAGTGCTCATGATGACTGACATATGAGGCAAATACAAAAGATGGCCTACCCATAAACCTTAGCCTACCTATATCACGGAGCGGAGCTTCTACAATTCTCAAAACGTTATCGTTAGACCAAGATCGCTTATATAACTACCTACTACTAACTACTAATCAGCCGGCAGAGCTTGTATGACGATGCTGGTAGTCTTTAAAAAGAGCCAAACTAAATAAGAATGGGTGAAACAATGCCAATGCCGATCCCACAACGCCTAGTTATGTCATGTTTTTCTCCATGTGATTCGCTTATGTACAGGTTGCAGAAAAAAACAGCATTTCCACCTCTATAGAACAAACGAGGACCCCCCTTACGCACCGTATCGGAGGGGCAAGCGATCGCTGATATTCGCGGCCTCGTTTTATTATGTGCCCACAAGGACTCGAATGGCCTTCGGGAGCTCCATCTATGACCGATTACCAGGTTCATGTTGGCCCCTGGGTCTTTCTTCGTCCCTCTCACCGTCCGACTCCTCGCTCACCAAGCTGTCGTGGTCATGATCGTTGAACTCTTCATCGTCACTCCCGCCGGCAAAAGCATCGTATAGTTCACCTCCCCGCCGCCTGGTGCCTTTCTCGCGGTTACCGTCCAAGCCGGCCGTTTCGTCGGGGTTAAGCGGTTCGAACTCATAGTTGTCTCGGGGGTCGTTTCTGAGGCGCTTGCGTCGCACCCACCACAGCCATGCACCGAGCCCCACGCAGAAGGTAACGATTAAACCCAAGGACCCATATATCCATGCCTGTGTTCTAGACGAAACGCCGAATGTGGGCAGGAAGGACGGTAACCAGGAGCTCTCCGTAGTTGTTTCCGCAGCTGCAGATTGTGTGTCAGTTACCGATGGCCCATTGTTGCTGTCCGTTTTGCTGGGCTTAACAGGTCTCTCCGGGTGGTCATCCGGTAGGGAAGTGGCCACCGCACTCTTCGTAGCGTCAGGGTGAGGAGGCAAGCTGGTTGTGACGGCCGTGGGTGTAGCAGTAGCAGTCACGTCATGGTCATTGTCGTCCTCATCGCTCGGCATTGGGAGCATTTTAGCCTTGGAAGGATCAATACTCTCCCCCCATAGCTTAAGGTGCCAGTCGACGAAAGTGCCTTTGTGTTCATTCACTTTAGAGTCACGAATGACGATAGTCCACGTGCCAACACCGGATTCTCCCCTACAAATCATTAGCTTCGTTGTAACGAGCCCCGGAGAAGAGACGTACCAATGCACCACACTCATGAATGTCCAGTCATCATAACCCTTATCACTCGTGTCTAGCCTTCGGGTCGCTGAAATATGGCTGACAACGTTATCGGGACTGATGAGGTTCACACTCAGGTCGCCTCTCTGCGTATGCTCAACGTTCATAGTGACGGTTACGTGCTCTAATCGCTCAAGGTTGGCTTCCTCGAGCATTTTCTTTGTGACCTTGAAGTTGACGGATAGCCCTTGGTCGCCCTGCGGAATCTCTTTCTTGACGTGGAGCCACGGCGAGTAAAACCAGGCCTGGGGCTTGACGCTTTTCCAAGTCTTTGCCGTTTCAACCAGGGCATAGCTGTCGATCTTGCCGTATCCAAAGGTGTGGCTGTACTTCTTACCCGAAGTAGTCGGCTGCCATTCGCCATCCTCGAGATCAACGGGAACGGCGCTTTCTAAGGCGATATATTGCATATCTCGCCATGACAAATCTGGGCGGACCTCCAAAGCGAGAGCGAAGATGCCAGCCGCTAGAGGCGCGGCAGCCGATGTGCCACCATGGCCGTTATAGCATTGGTTTTCTCCAACGTCCGTGGTGTGCTATAAATCGGTCAGACCAAGCGTTCTGTTCATGTTTTGGATGGACTCACAATTGCATCACCGCTGCCGCTGCTATAGGTGACGACTAGTTGGGCGGAGCATTTCTCCGAGTAATAGGGGTGAAGTCCCTCTCGGTCGATGGCGCCAATGGTAATACTGTATATACTGTTGGTATAGCCGTCAAAGTTGCAGTTGTCCTCGCTCTGAGCGCCGTTACCACTAGCAAAAACGTAAATGGAGCCCAGCCCGTCACGGCCCTTCTGAACACCATTCAGCATGGCCCTCTTGATGAGAATGCCGGGTGCGTCCATAGACCTCCCATCGTCGGGGGGGCCCCAGGAGCAGGAGTAGATTTGGTTGTGCTGGTAATCGTAGTTCAGAGAAGTAGCCTCGTCAGCATCGCTGATCTGCTTGCTGAGAATGCGAATACCAGCAATTTTGGAGTCGTAGGCTACGCCCACACCGCAAACGTCATTTCTTGCTGCCGACACCTCTCCGGCGCATCGCGTGCCATGCCTATCGTCGTCCAGAGTCGGGCGCGGCTCTGGCCGGTTGTCGTTGAAATCCCAGCTACCGAATGCATAGTAGTTCGGCTTCAGATCGTTGCTGTACATGTCCAGCCCATCGTCGACCATAGCAACGGTAGCGTTCTTGCCCGTCACGCCGGCCAGCCACACGCCAGTGACATTGACATCGTGACCCAGCTGGATGGGATTGAAGAGATGCCATTGTTCGTGGAATATGGGGTCGCTGATATCTAAAGTCTCCATGACGGATTTCTGGTGTTTCAGGGCCTCGGCATCGGCTTTACTAGCCCGCTTCGGTTGCGGGAAGAAGCCATGCGGGGGTGGCGGTATTAGCCTTTTCTGCATGGGCGCGCGCAACTTCTGCTTATGAGAAGATTTGACGGTATCAAGTATATCGGCGCCTCCTATCGATCGTTTGCGTCGGCGGCGCGCCTCGACCTCCCTGTGGACAACATCTTGGTCTGTCTTGGGGGCGCGGAAGATGTAATGGTCTGCCAGCTCTCCCAGTTGGCCCTCATTTCTCAAGCCTAGGCGCGATGCGACGTGGTCTGGATTTGTGCTGTGGTCGAGCTGGAGGACGTAGTAATCGTTGGCGTTATGGTCACGGGGGCGGAGCGACGCTGCGCCTAGTCCAGCCAGGCCGCCCACGACCAGGCCGACGAAGGGGGCAAACTTCATTTCGGGCTGATCAACGGAGGACGACGGCGTCTGGTAGTCGAACTAGAGGGGCGAGGGCGACAACAAACCGTCGTCGATTGAACCGAGGCGGAACGGAAGGCCGGGGAATGCAGAGTGCCAGACGGCACACAGGGGCGGTCGCAGCGAACGGCGACGGTGGCGACAAGACCCTTCTTGGGGAACAATGGCGTGGATGGACGGTCGGTCCCTTTCTGGGGGGGTTGTCAAAGGAAATCTAAGAAATCATTCATACCATGCGGGAAGAGGGTAAGTAAAAGCAATGAGGAGAAAATGATGTAGGTAAACTACTTAGGTAGACAGTAGGTTTGAGCCTTTCGTTGAAACGACACTGCTGATACCTCTGTCGTCCCCTGAAGGGGGCACTGTCAGGGACTGGGTACGTACCCGGTCTGGACTGTATGGCCAAGTGTTCCCACCGGGAAGGTGGGTCCTACAATGACAGGCTTACGTACGGCGGTACCTGCGGATAGCTACGGCCCGCAGACAGGTGCATATCTCCCATCTCCCCGCTGATTGGGCTTTACTTTTACCGTTTGTAGGTTACCCAAGAGGTTCTATCTAGGTTTTACCACTTTCCTAGCGTACGACGAATTGGGATTAGTGCATTTGCCGCTTTTGCTCAGGCTCGGCTCAGCCAAACATCAGGCAGGCGACTGAGCACATACTTTATAATGACGATAAAACACTTAAACACCTACGGCTTAGTGAGCCGCAGGCGAGCGAGTTTCTTGTGTTAAGTGGTTATAAGCATTACTTAAGAATTAAGGCAGGTCTTAGGGCCTAGGACACTTATGTGCTGCTTGTTTAGACTTATGCAGTTTAACAGGTTAAACTAGGGTTTCAAGGCCCAACCCATTGCCAAGAACCCAAGGACCCATGGGCCCCCATGGGCCCCCATGGGTTGCCAAGGCTAATTGGGTTGGGTTGG